>JADBHU010000010.1:0-57204 GCA_017140155.1 Fusarium devonianum | reverse complement strand
GTCTGGGAGTGGGCGGGCGTGATGCGTGCCGTTTAGATTTGGAGCGTTATGAAGGAAGCTATGCAGGGACGGAGTGGGCAGAATTGCAGATGCTGAGAAAACGTCGAAAGAGTGAATAAAGAGGAGATGATGGCTCATGAACAAGGGGTATCTAGTGTAGACGAGGTGCCTGGGAACACTGCGACGCATCTTACAGCTTCAACGAGCTTTCGCTTTCTGGTTCTTCATCTTGGAGAGCTCGACTGTAAGCTTTGGACTTTGCTTCTTCCACGAAGCCATGACAATACGGTTTAACTCCACATCCTTTCCTCTCAGCCCAGAAAATCCGCCTCTCCTCACGCCCTCCCCTCTTTGTCTCTCACATGCCTGCAGCGCGCAGAAGCTGGGTGTGCGAACGCTGACGTCGCCGGTGTCGCGACCTCTTGTGCTACTCACCTTTGTCTGTCTTTCTCCAATTCCATCCGTCACGCGTCCCTCTCATGGGCAATTCTTCCTATCCCGAGCTTCTGTGTTGATCCTGGGGGGGGCGTCCAGCCGAACGAGTTGGCCCCACTGGCTGGCTCCGGGCAGGCGGAGGACCGGGGGTCGGTGGTGGGCGTGCGGGCATCCATGCGGCCGAGCCAGAGCTCTCTCTTGTGTTGCTTGCCTTCGTTGCACGTACAACACTTCATTTTGTGGTGAGAAAATCTTGGGGCTCTCTTATCTTGGCTTGTGATCGACTGCTTGCTGGCAAATGCCGCCCAGGTGAGAGGCGCAGAGAGTTCAGAGCATGGGCTTCGGTGTAGTGTCGTGCCAGGAGCAAGTGACGTCGATGGCCTTTACCGACGGGTAGCCGAGCTTGTGATTTTGCGGGGTCCCGCAATCTTTCTCTTCAGACCTCCCCAAATTACCTTATTAGCTAAGCAACTTTAATCCGAGGCCGACAGGGACAGCCTCTTGTCCTCCAAGTCGCCTCTCACGACGAGGGATAATTACTGGCACAGATGTGGACAGAAAACAATCACAATCCATCTATTGATACATTCTCTAATTACACTATCGCATCGAGGCATGCAAAAGCAAGAGTCAAAACTTACCGGTTCAAGCGCGGGTACGCATGCGCAGTCCAGCCAATCAACTCCGTCTCCCCCACAGCCCTGGGGCTGGCTTATTCCCAGCTACTCTTCAGCACACCCCATCCCCTTACCGAGAGGACCCCACGCCCTCTTGAAACGGCCAGGTGAAGCGCATGCCCGAGCTTTGCCGAGGTTCTGGGAATTTGGTTCCCCGGCGGGCTTCTCTACGCAAGGAACGGATAATTATGCTGTTTCCTAAGTTTTCCGGAGGTGCTTCATCGAGAGGCCAGCCAGATCTGAAGGAAAAGAGTCGGATGGGAGAGGCATAGTAATTATAATCTGTTCTAGCTGTTTCGGCCATGACTGTTCTTTCTTACATGATGACGGTGCAGCCCCGCGTGGGTGGTCGTCCTGGTGTTGCACCACCGCCTGACGTGTTGTTGCAGTCGGCACAAACCCGCTACAAAGAACACAACACCATGGCCAAACTTGACCTTCTGCCGAACCGATCAGTCGGTGCCGATTAGATCAGATAAGATTCCTCTCCGTCTGCCGCTCCCGTCTTCCGGTAACCCCTCCATCTATCCATTTCCCCCCCTTCTCCATGTTTCGCCCGGAGGCTCAACAATAAACGAGCAACCCCAAGTTCGGAGTGGCTCGTAGTTGAAAAGCCTACATCTCAAGCTCGGAGCTTCGGAGGGAGTCGGCTCCAAAGGGAACAACATGTCCCCTGATCACCCGCTAAAGCAAGGTACCTTATCGGACGCCAATCATCGTTCTCATCTCATCTATGCAAAGGAGAATCCACCCGCGGAGCCGCAACCGTCCCTGCGCTGCTCATCTCATTGGGACGCTCGGCGCTCGACGAGCTTATCTGTGCAGTCTCCCTCCGCCTTGCCAGCAGCAGCAACAGCAACAGCAGCAGCAGCAGCCTTGAGGCGTATACTCGATCCCCAAACCTGTGATAGTTATCAGCACTTCAATTGGCAGATCATGTCCCAGGCAATGGACGGTACAAGATCAAGTGCAGAGTGCATTGTTGAACCCCCATCTTCCGTACCCCAAAGCTAGCCCACTGGCTTTTGGACGGCTCCCTCCTCTACATCACGCCATCTCGTCTCCCTGTTCGACTTACTATTCTGGGTTATCATCCTCTCAACGACAGGTCTACAACTTCCAGGGTCTGGTATCGGCCCCCAACTTTGACAACGGACAAACCCCCAAATCACACTCACTCAAGCTGCCATGTTACGTTTTTGAAGCTCCTTTTTCGTACTACGTATCGACATATCTAGCCTTGGAGGAAGCTCCCAGTCTCAAGAGTACAAATTGTGTACTGAGCAAACTCATGCGCACCCCAGTCACCGCAACCTTTTCCCGTCCACTCTTGGACGGGCCCTCATTGCAGGTACCCACAAACAAAGTAATTAACCGTGCCAATAACTCCCCCAATTCCTGGGTCCGTCCACCACCCGAGAGTTTTCTTCACCTCTCGGTACTGATTCACCAGGGGCGTATTTCCACTGCCCAGCCCTGCCATAATTTCCCATAAAGTTCCAAACAAATGCCAATTCTGCCAAGATGCGAAAGGATTCGCGCAAAGAACCCGTCGTCATCTTTCTATTTGAGACTCCCGCTATCATATGAGAGAAATGAAAACCAAAATGCGAATAAGATGTACACATGCAACAAGCAGTGCCGCAAGGAGCGCATGCTGAATCGCCAATGCTGTCTAATGCCATCTTGGGGATATCATAAAGCTTTTGAAAAGAAGACTGATAAGGACAATTAGTCACCGATCTGAGTGAGTTACTCAGGTCGTATGACCGTTAATATGATGGTGTGCCGCGCTCTTCGACGCGTTCACCTTCGAAGCTGTAGATGCGAACCTCGCCGTCTTCACTGCCGCTGGCCATGCGGCTGTCGCTCAGGCCAACGCAGGTGACGGGACCAGCATGACCGGTAAAGCTGCGTTCACACTTGCCAGAACGAGGCTCCCAGATCTTGGTCATAGAGTCGTTGGCGCCAGTCACCACACGCAGCGTGTCGCCAACAAGACCCCAAATGCCTTCAACGTGTCCAAACATACTGCGGATACATTTGCCAGTAGCCGTCTCCCAGAGTCGGATAGTGTTATCGAGGCCCCCGGTGAGCATGTAGCGTGGAGGAAGTGGTCGCTCCGGATCAGAGGTAAAGCCCGAGCCATAAGCCGCCCGATCGTCCGCAGGCTGCTCCGGTGGTGCAATGGGGGTCGTGCTTCGGCCGCTTGACACCGAAGCCGCATCCGCGTTGTCCGCGTGGGGTACCTCATCCGGCTCAAAGTCCGGTGGCATCAACAGTACTTGCTGCACTTGACCCACATGTCCCAGGAATGTCTTGATGCATTGCTTCGAATCTATATCCCAAAGCTTCACCGAGAGATCATCTGATGCCGAAAAGACAACTCGTGATGGCGAGTCGATGCGCACATGGTTGACCCAGTCAGTGTGGCCGCGCAAGCAGAAAGTCTGCTTAGTATCGAAGCTAAACACCTTGACCGTCTTATCGATGGAACCAGATGCCAAGGTGCAGCCGTCGTAATGGACGGAAAGAACACCTTCTGTGTGGCATTGAAGTGTGCTCAAGCACTCCCCGGTCTGCCAGTTCCAGATCTTGATTGTCTTGTCAAAGCTGCCGCTGATAACCTTGGAACCATCGAATTGAAGAGTTCGCACTGCCGAAGTATGACCTCGTAGAGTGCGCATTACCTCTCCCGTTTCAATGTTCCAGATCTTGATGGTCGTGTCGTAGGAGCCCGTGGCCAGGATGTTGTCGTCAAACTGGAGACACGTGACGCCATTCTCGTGACCCTTGAAGGTCTTGATGGAGCAACGACCCGTCTTCCAGTTATACCCCACCTTGAATCGGTCGCGGTAAACATCCTTCCACGGTCGGAATTTGCGCTCTTGCTCCAGCTGCTGTCGCGACTTGCTTGCGCCGTCGGCTCGCGGTCGCTTCGCGAGTCGGTCGTCTTCTTCATTCTCGTGCTCGTCGGCTTGGCGTTTCCGTGATGCGGTGGCTTGTGCCTCAGCATTCTCCCCGTCGTCGATCTCAACCACGTCGGCGGCTGGCGGATGTCGGTGTACTTGTTGGTGGCGGTTCCACGCCATAAGTTTCTTCCTCTCAAGCAGAGGCAGACCCCAGCCGCACTTTGTGCATTTCCGGTCGATGTGTTGCTCGCACATGCGGTGCCACACAACATCATCATCAGCAAGGCTTCGCCATCGCCGGCTGACCTGAGCAGCTTTGCATAGGGATACGGTGTCGAGGGAACATAGGATCTTGTAGGAGAGCTCGGTGGGTAGGGCGGTCAGAAAGTCAATTTTTAGTTGTTCCTGAACTTCGCGCGACACGGTAGAGAGCTGGGGGAAGCAGCACTGGGTGATGATGCCCTGAAGCATTAACTCGCGATGCTTGGAGGGAGCAGCAGAAAAGAGTGACCAAACATGAGTGATGGCTTCTTGATCGGCTGATGAAAGGCTGTTGAGTTCCTATGAAGTCTGGTGTTAGCAAGAGGCTATCGCGATGCCTGGAAGGGAAGAGCAGCCTATAAACAAGCCAAAGCCAAGCTTGGTGGCTAGGCGCGGTGGGTTGGAGCAACAAAACTTACGCTCTGAATAAAGCCCATCTTGCTTTCGTCGGCTGCACGTCGACACTTTGAGTCAGGGCGATGGCGATAGCAAAATTTGCTATTGGGGTCCCTTTTGCGAACGGTGGAGTTGGGGTCGGGAGTGGGCGATAGAGACAATGCCGGTTTTGCCTTGCCGAAGGGTGCGTAGAGGCCTGGGATATGCTCTTTGAGAAACGGGCTGACGGTCTTACCGACCAGCTCGGAAGGCATCTTGACAAGGCGCGGATTGCGCGGATTATTTCCTTCGTCAGAACGGTTTCGATCGCAATTGTCCTTCGAGGGCTGTTGTTGGGAGCGGTTGCCAAGGTGTTGATGAGAGGCGGTGGAAGCGTCGTCGTCGAGGTGGTTCAGAGAGTCGCGGCTGGCAACAGGCGAGGATGTGGGAGCCGAAGAGGAGATGGCAGCATGGTGGTGTATGGATGTTGTCGGTGAGGCACCGATGGAAGCAGAAGCAGGAGCAGAGGGCGAAGCAGTCGAGGAAGTAGGAATAATAGATACAGCTGTGGCAACGGGGCCAGTGGAGGAGTCCAAGGAGGGCCGATGGCCGTTGACGAACGAGGGGCTGTTCATGGCGCAGAAACCCAAATCCAGGAGCTTGGGGAAACGGAGTTGCGCGATGGAAGGACTAGATATCGTAACTCCCTGGCTCCGGTCTGGGGACGAGTGACTCGGTTTCAGGAGGAGAGGGTTGAGGCAAAGTTGCAGGGCGATGGCGTGCTGGCTCCGAAGACGCTACCAGCATCAGCTTGGGTCCCGCCCAAGATTGTGCGCCAGCCACGGTAGGCTGAGATCCCAGTCAGCGGCAGTGCGACAACGGTCGCTCGCTTTCTTTTTCTTTCGGTTGGGCGGCCGCAGTAGAATCCGACACCAATGTTCTGGTTGGTTTCCGCTGTACTTGTGATTTATGTTGTGTTATGTGAGATAGGATGCAAAATGTGAGTAAAAATGGAGGCGACGTTTGGTGGAGGCATCAACCTTGAGGACTGTCTCTTCGGGTCGTCGGGCAGGGCCTTTACCTACCTTCAGGTACTCAGGTAGGTAGGTAGGTACCTTAAGGCGAGCGCCTCACCCTTCACCCGAGCCTGCCCTCCGCTCGCTTTCCTTCCTGAGCCGGGGCGGGAGGGGCCCTGGTGCAACTCTTGGACGTGTCCTTTTCTTCTTCCACGATAGGCTACGATAGGCTAGCAGTATCCAGATTAGCCTGCATCTCTTTGTCTAACATTCGGGTTGCATTTGATTGCCGTCCCTTCTTCTCAACACTCTGGAGCCTAGATGCATAAATGCTCCCCAAATCTCAGTGTTTCATCATCAAAGCATCCGGGGCGCCCCTTGTCCGCACTGACCTGAGCCCTGAGTACCTGGACTTGCTCCTTTGGCCCAATCATCTCGCAGGTTCAGCTGTCGAATCTTTGATCCCAAATGGCGTTATCGGGACCCATGGGTTGATGGTAAAAGTGGGCCCCAGAACGGCACTCGGTCAGTGTGGGCGGCGTGCTCGCGGCTCTTCTTGACGGACAAGTTTGACATATCGCCACTGAAGAACTCTCGCCATCGTGGTTTGCTTGGTGTTGATTGGTAATACTGATGAATGAAACCATTCCAGACGAGAACAGCATGTGCTTCTGGACTCTCGCAGATTCGCTAGGGGACGCTGACTCTGTCTTCTCAGCTTCGCACGGAGCATGTACCTCCATATGCACACAAATGGGGAATCCGCGGGGCAGCAAACGCACTGTATCTCAACAGCCGTTCGCTTTCCTGCAGTCAATTGCAACGTCCACTCAAATGTTTTTTCGGAAGCGGTAGAGCCCTGTGAGAGTATGGAGACACGCGAGCTTTGACCAACCATTGACCAAGGTATTATCGATCTTCCCGAGTTAAGCCATGATTTTATGTATGTTTGCTCTTTTTTCTCACTCAGCCCTTCCTTGGATAGCTTCGCTGATCCCCATCGTTTTCCATCATTCTTCTTTCTATCTCAACTCAACGAACTCTGCTCCACAGAGAGCCGCTGGTCGGACAAAGTACCCGTATTTTCTCAAAAGCAGGCGCTCAAGTCGCCTTTTGTAAGCCATCGTCGAACGTTCTCACTACTAGCGTTTTCAATCCCGAAATTTCTGATTAACTCCACATATGACCATCGCGGGCTTCTATCTTTGTTCTAGTCTCGATGGCTACTATGACGTGCTTTCTCAGGGCATATTTGGCCTTCCAGGGTCCTATATCCACTTTTCCATCCTGCCTTTCTCCATCTCGTCTCCATCCAACATGCATGTCACGAGAACCACCGGATCACGTTTGATGGTCAAAAACACAATTGAGTATGACTGCTAAGTACTGGACATCTCATCAACAAATAATCTTGACATTCGAAACAGCCAGCTGGGCCTGGATTGTGTAGATGTCCTGAGCTCCTCAATCAGCTGCTTGAGCACACCATCGCACGTGCTGCCTTGAGGCTGAACCATATCTGTGAGCACATTAATCCTGGCAATGTCATGATCGTCTCTTCGGCGACCTTGGGGAACTTTTGGCTGGGACAATGTCTCTTATCTTGCCTTGCACGAGCTCGCGGTGTGGTTTATCCTGTTATCTGTGAACCCCTGTAGCGACTGAATCTACAACACCTGACTTCTCCCTGCTTCTGTCGACTCCTGGATTTGGCGAGGTAAGTCACCTACCTTATTCATCAACAAAAGCCCATGTTTGGGCGACAACTATGGAGCCCTTGTTCGCGATTACACGGTCCCGGCCGGAAATATATCTACGTGTACGTACCGTCCTTCATCCACTCGGCTTAATATACATTCACAGAGTACCTTGGCCATCCTTGCCGTTTTTCAAGGAGATGGTCCAGAGGGTCATTCCCTGCTTGCTTTTGCAGTTGTAATCTGAAAATTCGTGCTAGAGAATTGCGATGAATGGTGTCGGTGTGGCGGCATTGTCAGACAGTGCAAGGGTCTTGCGATATTGAATCCAACTCTTGCGCAATGATGACATTTCCAACAGTGAGCGTCGCCTCATTAAAGTCAGCAGCACTGGCACCAGCAGTCCGTTGGCCACTAGTCGATAAAGAAAGGCAAATCTTTAGGGCAAAAGCGGTGGAGAGGTTCATAATATGAGAGTGATATTACTCGAAGACGCTGAGCTACAACTGACATCCAACTGGTTCTGTACCTAACACTTTATAGTATACAATTTTGCGACTCCTTCGCATCAACAAGTGGATCCTCAATTGAGGATCTTCGGTGAGATGGCCGAGTTGGTTATGGCGCCAGGTTAAGGCCACCTTAACCCATTATTCCTGGTGGAGCAATCCTCCTGGGTTCGAGTCCCAGTCTCATCAACGGTTATTTTTTTATCCGCATATTTCTTTTTGGCACCCTGGTGTTGTTTGATGGCCGAGACTCTAATCCGTTGCTCCTTGGTTGAAGGGAAGAAGAGTCAATGGGTTGGCATAAGAAAGCACGCAGCGCGAACGAAACGTCCAACTTCCAAGTACGTGAGTTTTGAGGTTGTGAATAAGAGGCCCTTCGCCATAATGAGTCAATACAAAACGTGCACCGCGACTCGGACATGCTACCTATTTGTCGGCTCTAGACTTGCTTTCGTACGTTGTTCTATGGGGCGTATGCGTTATTTGCTTGCTTGGCTACAGAAGTATTGACCTCGATTGAGGAACGAACACCAGCTGAGCATCATCGATCGGACAGCGGCTTACCGCACAATCGCCAACTGTCTCACCAAGCGATCAATTGAAGCAATACATTTACGACATTCAGTTTTATCGGGTCCGCGAATCTCGATATCGTGATGCAAGTGGCGGAGCTATTGAGCGAACTCATCGCTTCATCGTCTCGGCCGCGATCGTTTCCCAGCCACCGGGTGACAGATCCAGGCACACGGCGATGAACCTCATCGATCGGATATCTCCTTTTAGCAAGAGATCAGCTCCAATCTGGCACTAGTGAGCGGGCTCGGTAGTGCTTGCAGGACGGAATGCCATCTCGAGATGATTCATGAACGCCGGTAGAGAGAAGAGTCAATGTCGTCATGGACAGAGTTGTTATCCCAACATGATGACGGCACGGTCGGTATTTATCAATGAAAAGTCACTGTAAGAATCGAACGGGCATATGTATAAGACCGATGGCCTTCTCGTTTAAAAAACTGCCTTTCAATTGTTATTTTGCAGACTCAAGATACATCTTTAACATATTCATCACCTCATAACCCAAACAAAATTTACTCAGCACCAACCACTGCAATGTCTTCCGAAGGTGTTCAGGACTCACCCTCCGGCGAGTTCCAAGACAACTCTTACGTCTCTCGCCAGGGCGAGAAGAGCCAGCCTATTCCAGTGCAGGCTGATTCCGAAAACGCCGACGATCCCATTGACGCCGATAAGGCTGATACTGATGCGCAGCTTGGTATGTACTGCCCGATATCCAATCACACGCAGTTACTCATTCTTCATGATAGAGCGCGATGACAACGATGCTATCGACAAGAGCAACATCATGAAAGAGCGTACCCGTGGCGCAACGCAGCCTGGTGGTACTTATCGGGAGCCTGGTGATGAGGAGGGTCTTCCGAGTGATACTGGTAGAAGCTCTAACTGATTGCGGTCATTGGAGATAAGTAGCCAAATCAAATAAACATGTATGATAACTGAGTACAAAATGTACTCTAATTTGCTTCATTTCCTCGACCTAGTGTGATTTGAGCTATCTTGGTCTATCCCAGCAACAAGTATATTCCTTCTTTTCATCAAACACTTTGTTACGATCAGGAAATGTGTAGCAAGATTCTATTTAAAGATACATGATTTAAAGACAGCATCGGACATCTTATTTATACTAAGATATTGTTAAAATTAACGACAGTCTCAAGTTAGACCATGCTGGGCCTCCATTTGTGTTGTATATAAATTATTACTATGCGGTCTTCATATCAAGGGTAGTTCTGCCTACGACGTCCTATATTTATGTAATACTTCATATACTGTGCTTATATAAATACGACTCATGTTATGAAACTAGAAAACGCAAGGCATATCATTATTACCGATGAGAGATGGATCGAAAGCTGCCTAAGAAGTGTTATTGCCTCTTTATAGAAATCAAGGCCAGTGTAGTAAACGTCTGGACTCAACTTACTTTAACAAAACTAAATATATCCTTTGTCAAATTACAGTGTGGCGATCTTCCGCTGAGAAGAGAAAACCTCAATCCGAAATAACATTATTCTCTTCACGGCGTCGAGTTGATATAAACACATCCAATCTTCTCCGTCGTTTAAGGGTCCAGGGTAGGACCCGCAGGAAGACGTCCCCCGCCGGGACCGCAACGGGAAGCCCCACTCATCATGCATCGAAAATCTCGTCTTCTCAACTAATAAGCTTCGAAGTAGATCCGCCTACCGCTATTTTTCTCTACCATACCTGCTGTCGCAACCAATGCAAATATGGCGGCAGATAACGAAGCTCCTGTCACGAGCAGCGCCAGCGACGCCCGCCCTGCCCAGGGCTCGGGCGACTCCAATGTCGCTTCTAAAGCCGACGGATCGCGCCAAGATGGAAACAGTCGCAATCCGCGACACGACCACCGCAGGCCTGGCAAAGGCCGCACTGAGAAAGGTCGCGGCGAATGGGGGTAAGCATCCCATTGAATCATTTTATTCGGGTACAATTACCAACGGGGCTAACCAGATGCTAGCCGACAAAAGGGCGATAAGCGCAAGCAGAACGACGAGTTCAAGGAGTTTAAGCGTCGCAAGCTGAACAAGAAGGGCGACTCTGCGGACGGCGAATCTAGCAACAACCCCTTCTCGAAGGAGGAGATTGCTTCCGAGGGCCGACGGCCGAAGCGAAAGGTTGCTGTTATGGTTGGATATGCGGGCACGGGCTACAAGGGAATGCAGGTCAACGGCAACGAGAAGACGATCGAGGCCGATCTGTTCAAGGCCTTTATCGCTGCTGGCGCCATTTCCAAGGCCAATGCCGATGATCCCAAGAAGTCGAGTCTCGTACGATGCGCCCGGACTGACAAGGGAGTTCACGCTGCCGGCAACGTCATTAGCTTGAAGCTCATCATTGAGGATGAGGATATCGTGGACAAAATCAACAGTGAATTGCCGGAGCAGATTCGCGTCTGGGGCATCCAGCGGACGAACAACGCCTTTAGCTGTTACCAGACCTGCGATTCGAGATGGTACGAGTATCTCATGCCTAGCTACTGTCTCCTGCCCCCTCACCCTGAGGCGTTCTTGGGCAGAAAGGTGGCAGAGATGGCAAAGGAGCATGGCGTCGAAGATGAGTTGGCTGCCAAAATGGAGGATGTCAAAGATTTCTGGTCTGATGTGGAGGAGAAGGAGATCAAGCCTATTCTCGAGCGATTGGATCCCGAGACAAAAGCTATCGTCATGCAGCGGATTCACGTTGCGGATTTGCCTGAGGAGGCCGGAGCCGAGAAAGAGCCAACAAAGACAGAGGAGAGCGCAACAGCGGAGGAGAAACCTGCCGCTGAAGCTCCTATTGCGGAGGCCCCCAAGGATGCTCCCGAGTCTGACGCGCAACCAGTTGGTATTACCCTGGAAAGCCACAAGCCCAAAAACCGCGAACTAGGCCCTGTGGATTTCGCTCTTCGGGACATCAAGGCCGCCTATGTCGCTGCAAAGCGACGGTATCGCATCAGCACCGAACGCCTCCAGCGTCTCCAGGAGGCCCTCGACAAGTACAATGGTACGCGCAACTTCCACAACTACACGGTTCAAAAGTCTTTCTTCGACGCTTCTGCGAAGCGACTCATCAAGTCTTTCGTCGTCAACCCCAAGCCGATCATTATTAACGATACTGAGTGGCTCTCGCTCAAGGTCCACGGTCAGAGCTTCATGATGCACCAGATCCGCAAGATGGTTGGTCTGGCAAGCCTGGTAGTCCGCTGCGGTACACCCCTTGACCGGATCAACGAGAGTTACCTGAACCAGAAGATGGCGATCCCCAAAGCCCCTGGTCTAGGGCTGCTGCTTGAGCGACCCGTCTTCTACAACTACAACAGGAAGGCAACTGAGTCACTAGGCAAAGAGACGATCGACTTTTCAAAGTACGATGACAAGATCCAGGCGTTCAAGGACAAGGAGATCTATACCCGCATCTTTACTGTGGAGGACAAGGATCACTCGTAAGTAGCAGGCGTTTTCCGAGGTTGAACAGACACACTAACAACGACATGCAGGTTCCACATGTTTTTCAACCAGATCGACCAGTTCAAGACGAACCACTTCCTATGGCTGACGGCTGGCGGCATGAAGGCTGCAGAGATCGTGAGGGATAATAAGGGTGAGAAGGTGCAGCAGGATGTTGACAAGCAACTGGGTGATGAAGATGAGGATCCCGAGGGTGGCGAGGGTTGAAGGCCGTGTTCGAGTAATGGGACATTGTAGAGCCAGATCGGCTACACAAGACCGGCATTGCGAAAGAATTTTGTTTCACCCGAGTCGAAGTTGTGCTCTTGAACTCATGTCATGATTGTGAAGAATCCTGTTTGCCACGGAAATGTTGATGACACAAGCTGAGAAAAGGGCGACAGCTTGGACTTTTGTCGGCATTCACATACTGAACTGCTTGAGAATAGCGCCTGAGCACCCAGAACATACGGGTCACTCCATGGTAAAGGATTGGGTGTACGGCTTAGTTTTTAAGGCCGTGTAAGTGAGTGCCTGGGCGACTAGGATTTGATCTAATCTGGGGTGAAGTGTGGGTTATGGAAGCCCCACCTGGCTCACCTCGGTGGGTTCGGCGAGGCAAGTAGGGGCGACATCTCAGATTGGTGGCCTCAGGCACTAGACCCACCCCACAAATCCACGCACAATTAGAAGGGTTTGAAAACCCCAATTTAGCGACCCTCCCTCAATTGCTCAAAACTTCTAGCGGCCCTTGTATCGCCAACAACTTCGTCGTCGTCAATCACGTTGTGCACCAGCCGTCAAAATGAGCGCCCAGGCCCTG
Source organism: Fusarium devonianum (assembly GCA_017140155.1). NCBI lineage: Eukaryota > Fungi > Ascomycota > Sordariomycetes > Hypocreales > Nectriaceae > Fusarium > Fusarium devonianum. The sequence goes on along the minus strand of JADBHU010000010.1, from coordinate 44,471 downwards.
AACAAGATCGCTCCCAACAGCCCTTCGAGGCAGACCCCCTCCGAGCTCGAGTCGAGCATCGCCCAGGCTCTCTACGACCTCGAGACCAACACTGCCGATCTCAAGGTTGCCCTGCGACCTCTGCAGTTCGTCTCTGCCCGTGAGGTGAGAACACCATGAACGAAGAAAAGAAAAAAACCACAGGTCTCCTTTTCGAACATCCTGTTCCCACAAGAACTGCTTGCGATGGCTCACCACTTCGCCCCCCGACGAGCGCCGTCGAGAGACTCGAGACTCTTCTTTGGAGAGGATTGAAACGCGCAATCCGTGTCGCCGGGGCGAGGGCGTGCCAGCCGGAGTATCATTGACTTCTGTGGAACAGGACGGGAAGCGGTCCAAGGTTTCGTCCTGGAGCTCGCATGCTGACTTGGGATCTTGATTAGATCGAGGTTGGCCACGGCAAGAAGGCTATTGTCATCTTTGTCCCCGTCCCTTCCCTGCAGGGCTTCCACCGTGTTCAGCAGCGGTAAGACATCTCGACTCTTGATGACCCGCATGACCATACTGACAAGTCCTTCAGCCTGACCCGTGAGCTCGAGAAGAAGTTCTCCGACCGCCATGTCCTGATCCTCGCCTCGCGCCGCATCCTACCCCGCCCCAAGCGATCTGCCCGCTCTCGCAACAACCAGAAGCAGAAGCGTCCCCGTTCGCGAACTCTCACTGCCGTCCACGACGCTATCCTCGAGGATCTCACCTACCCCGTTGAGATCGTTGGCAAGCGCATCCGCACCAAGGAGGACGGTTCCAAGACCCTCAAGGTCATCCTTGACGAGAAGGAGCGTGGTGGCGTTGACTACCGCCTCGACACCTACTCTGAGGTTTACCGACGATTGACTGGCCGCAACGTCAACTTCGAGTTCCCCCAGAGCGGTGCCACCGACTACTAAGCCGGTGATGACTGTGTCATGAAACGGAACATTTTTCAGGGACTGGGAGTGCTTTTAACATAGTTGGTCAAAAAGGGGCTTGGCGTCTTAAAGAGTGTAGCTTGATAAATGGGTACAAGCTGCGTATGATTTGACAAGACAACTTAAACACTTCTCCGTCCATGACTCGTTCAACATTGGGTATCTCTAGATCTATGTGTCTCGTGTGTGTGTTTGTGTGTATGTGTGCAGATTCTATCTTCACTTGTGACTGATGCGGCCCACTCCTAGTGCGCACCAATATGCCAGCTCGTGCTTTTCACGCCCATCTTTGTCCTTCCCTGGCGCACTCCCAACATCTTGTTGGGAATCAACCTCCCATTCCATCCTTACAAACATGGGTATCTCAAGGATATCCTCATCCTCCTTCAAAGGGCCCTTGTCCACATTGCTTGCAGCAAGATCAAGGCGGAGTGAAGCTGGGACCACTTCCAAGATTATGCTCACCCAATTCCGGCCCCTTTCCCATATCTTGCCGGCCTCTGGCTGACCGGTGCTTTCCTCGCCCTTTCGTCGCTTATCCCTTCCATCGTCCTTGAGGGCGTCGTCCCACATGTCTGTGTTGGCATCGACCTCGAACTGGGGACACAATATGGTAACCTTGCTAGAGAATCTGCCTGGCGTGCTGTTTGGCGTTGCAAGCGTGACTTTGATACTATCGAACAGAGGGTTTTTGAAGGTGAGGATGTAGTGATACGGGTTGAGAGGTTTAAGAGAGGGCTCTTCGGGGATCTGCGGGCGTTGTGTTGTCGGAATGGGCTCAGCTAGAGGGTTGAGAGGCCGGATGGTGATCGTTGGGATGTATGACTTTGCGACCAAGCGGATCTTGAACCTTGTCGAAGTGACCTTGCCCTCTGGCTTGGAGATGATGTGCCGACAGACAGAACAACGCTTGGAGCGCTTTGTGCGAAGGAGATATGGTATAGGACGTAGGCCGTCCTGGAATCGCTTGACCTCTGTCTGCTGCAGGTTCTGTTCGTTCGAAGCAGTCGCGTCCCATCCCTCCTGAAGCAATCTCTTGATATCAGCTGATTCGTCCAGTTCAGTCAACTTGAGACCCTCCTCCGTCGTGAGAGCTTCCCGCATCACATCTGAAGGTCCTTGACGCTTCCGGGAATGACCATGCCCTGTGTAAATGGACATTATCCGAGACAGAGCAGCAGGCGACGAGAAGCCGGCATTGTCGTTGAGAAAAGGCATTCCACTGATTGAAGTATTTGTGTCTGCCAGTTGCGTCTGGTAGAACGACTTCAGATTGGCAAACTGAAGATCGAGGTCGACATCGCTGTCAGGCGGAGGAGGTTCTTCAGGATTCTCTTTCCGCCGCTCTTTGAACTCCTTGATAGTGAGCTTCAAGTCGCCACCGTTGTTGATCTTGGAGAGCTGCGAATGAATACCGCTCGGTCGCTCAAAGTCAATACCTATCTCGGTCGAGGTCCAGTTGCAGTATTGGCAATAGAGGGCGTATGGGCCATGGGCATGTGACGAGCCTTCTGTTCCTAGATGCGTTGGATCCGTAGGTGCCAGCGCCATGACCTGGAGGGGACCGATGCATACGGGACATTGGTAGCAGCTTCGAGTACACCTGTTCGGAGCAATATTCGTTAGGCTAGGCACTTCATTGGGGGTTTGGGAGGGACGGATGACCTGTTGCCCTCGCTGCGCAGGTTGCTGCTAGGAACCTCAAAGAGACAGTTGGGGCAGTAGTAGGTGACGACCTCTTCGTTGACACATCGTGGACATCGGATCTGATGGCAGTCTTCGCAGTAGAGGAGGTGCTCGAGAGGGTAGAGGCTGTAGTTGGATCGAGGGGCACGCGGATCAAAGGTTCGCTCGTCGCTGTCGGAGGCGTCGCGGTTTTGAGGTCCGTCTGTACTGTCGGGAGGCGAGTCTTCAGAACACGGACATTGTATGTACGTGTACGGTATCACGGGCGCCATCGCAACAATTGTATCTTGGAGTTGGCAAGGCCCGACATTGGGCGAAGGGAGCTCGAAATGGTCTGGCACGGATCCGGTTCGGTGTAAGGTGAGGACATAGTGGGGTGTGTGGATCTCGGTGAAGATCCAACCGGATTTTCTCCCTAAGGCAGGTAGGTACCTCTATACCTAGATAACCTAACAATAACTCTGTCTCTTTCTCTCAGGCCTTTAAAAATCTCCTCTTCCTTCACTACTCGTTTCAACAACAGACTTGTCCTCGAAACGGCTTGGTGATCGTCTGAGATTCGGCGGTGCGAATCAGGAGGATTTCCGACGAATAGCATGCATTCCAATGGCAGAGGATATCGAGCTTTATCTCATCATTGCCGCCAGCGAATTGTCTCGCCCCCGCCACCGTTTTGCATCCTGCGCTCAGTCGTTTCCGACGAACCGTTCAGTTTAGGTTGAGCCCAAAGGCGTCACCTAGCATGAAGTTGGGCTTGAGCTGGTAAAACACACGACTGAGGGAACAATTTCTACACTGGCCTTTGATGGGGGTTTCATCCTATCCAGGGGGCTTGCGATAGTGCAACAGCTATCGAAGCATGCCGGCGAAAGGTCCAGCCCATGGCGGGAGCGAGAACGGGAGCAAAGCCAAAGGTGCCCAGAACGGTCCTTCAACACACCCTCTTTCTTTGGACCAGACTCTCTTTGCGCGGGAACTAGCGAGGGCTGAGTCCAGTACCCTCTTTTTACTCACATCACCAAAGCGCGTCGTGAAATCTTGACTTAAGGTCGTGCTTCTACTACCTGAGCTCGGGCTCCGTCCTCCTTTCATTCTCGCACCTTGACATCTGCACGACATGATGCGGGGCCAGCTAACAAGGGATGATCGGTTGAAGGAAATGATCAACTCAATTGAGAGACAAGGGGTCGGACTAACTCTGCTCGATTCGTAGCGCCAACAGCGCGTCATGATGAAAGCACGCTCCAAGCTTGGCCACCAATTGTTGCATCCTTGGCTTCAAACCGGCGTCAGAACTAGGGGCGAGCTGAGCTGGCCCTTAGCTCCAGTCCCCAAAGCTCTGGACCACGTTGCCCCTTGGTCCAAGCAAACCCGCTAAGGCACACTGAGCCTGGCCGAATTACCGCAAAGAGATGAAATATTGAAGTTTTTCCTTAGTGCCTAGACTCGCTACGGTTGAGTTTATTTTCGCGTTGTCGCCACGAGGAGGATACAGCGCAGCCGAACTGTCAAGAGGATGCTTTTCTCTGCATTGCTAAAGTGGCCTGGATATGGTGGACCCACGTTTCGGAGATCCGTTAGACTGGGGACGAGGGATCAGTCCCTATTCTGTTGGCACGTCAGAGGCTGATGAGGGGCCAAGATTAATAAATCGCTGACTTGATTAGAAGAACTCATTTGGCGATTACTCTTTCTGGGCAATAACGAAATTACGCAGGCCAAGAATCACACAGCGTGGATCATGTCATCCCCGCTACAAGGGCCCCGGCCAAACCAGCCCTTGACATTGACTCTCTCAAAGAATTGTGACGGCATCATGTTGATGCTGTGATACATATGTGCAAGGGTTGCGTAGGCCGCGTCCAGACGCGTCTTGGCTAGTGGTGGGCGGTGTTCACAAGCAGTCCGGTAGATCGGATCGGAGCTGAAGCAGCCAGCCACAGCACACGGACAGTCAAATGGGAATGGCCTTTTGCCCACACTCTCCCTGATTCTGGACCCGACTTCTGGATTCTTTCACGCACTGGTACAACATCAGGATTGGAGGAGCGACGGCTGGCTGCAGCTTGATTAACTCAATTATTGAGCACAAACGGACCAGACGGGGTTGCAGGATATTGACCGCTTCAAGCCTCACCCTCACTGCCAGCTTGGAGCTCCTTTCCTCTCGCGGTCGACGAGCGGCCAACAGGGATCGTCAACTGTTGGACGACATCAATAGTCGCGCTAACATAGTGGCTTGTGGGTGTTCATAGCTTTGAGGCTTGCTGCAACGACCTTGACTGCTCCCGCAAATTCCGAGCTGTCGGGGGGCTTCCTAGCCGGGCATCCAGGGTCTGTTGGCCAGACCCAAGTCTGGCTCCTTGGCCTGGCCTGGCTCGTTTGTAACGCGCAGGAGTGTAATATTAACAGGGCCGCTCCCCTGATATGATCTCCGTTTGTCGATCCTTGAGCTCTCACACACAGCAACCGCCATTGACTCCCGTACGTGACGTCTTCCTAACATGGCTTCAAGAGGCGTGTCCCTCGAGGTGTCGGGTTATTTTTAACCAAACCACACTGGGTTTGTCTTATTCGTCGCCTACTCAAGAAGACAAATCGCGCGACGACAACTATCACGATATCGCAGGCCGATCGTAGGGTTTGAGCGGCGCTCAAGGTTAATATCTAGGATACAAACGCCAAAAACAGATTACGGCGTAGGTAGGAAGCCTTGGCATGCAACATTCCGTCGACAAAGCTTCACTTTCGCATTGCTTGTTCAGCCGCTGTTGGTCCTCACCAATCTTTCAAATATTTCGACAACAGGAACATTCGAGACGATTATTTATATGATATATATGTTCCTGGGCGTAGGATTCAAAAGCCGCACTCAGTACATCACATGGAACCCCCAATGGCGAGCTCAAGAAAGAGCCCATATGCTAGGGGCTTCGGCGACTTTGCTGGTGGCAGAGCTGACCAACCTACCGTGAAACGGTGGGATGGTGCCGCAAGGACCTGTGCTGACTGGGACAATATTCGACGAGTAAGTTAGAGACAACCGTATCAAGTGACATTTGAATGCTAATTGCGAACTGCAGGACCCAGAACTCTGGTTCCGGAATGGAAATTGTCTGGTTCATTTATATGGCAAAGGACAGTCGCGAAGAGGCCCATCCTTCAAGGTCCCCTTCTCGGTCCTACTAGAAACCCAGTGCTATCCTCTTGTCGAACGCTTCATCGCCTGGGAGGGCAATCGGACACCGACCGCTCGCGAACTTACGAAATGGAGCCCCAAGAATCCCATGCGCAGGGTCGAGCTATACATCCCGCCGCCACCGATGGCAGACAAGAGCCAGGCATACCAGTACCACTTGGCGACAAGGAACTTCTTTGCGTGGGTATTTCGAAGATCAATGGTTGGTCCTAGTCTTGGGGCTGCATTCATTGGGCTCCTCCACAGCATGCATGAGTTTCGCTCTGGCGTTGAGGACAATGTCGCCGACATGATGGACTACTTCGATGAGGAGGGCTACTTGGATATGGCGAACCAGCCCAACCTGGCCCTAGCCATGCTGCGATTGGCCGAGTTCTTTGAAATGAAAGAGTTGTATATCAGGTCGTTTACTCATTGTGTCGGAATGGGTGACCTCTTCGACAACCCCGGGTTCCATGTACGGATTCCCCAAAGAATGCTGAAGCAGGGCGCTGACAGAATAAACAGGAACTCAGCCCAGAGTCTCGCAAACTCATTCGAAAGGCTCGCCTCGAAATGGAATGTCGACTGGGTCAATCATCAACCATGCTCAAGACGTTTCTTGACGATGAGCTTTCAGAAGCACACTTGAGCGTTTCAGGCGGAGCTCGAGCTCATATGGAGCGTTTTCGAAGCTTTCTTTTATCGTTTTACGCGACCAAACTCGGATACTACCCCCCTCTCGCCGTGGATTCTGGATGCGAAATATTTGATCCCGCCATTTATCGAATCATGCGGGAGGACTTTGAGGCCCTATATGACTTACTAGTGGATGACCAGTACACTTCGGCTGACAGAATGTCTCCGACCGCGCACGGCGGGATCTGCACGATCCAGCTGGTGTCATCTTTTGACTCGGAGCATACCTACGACCCTCTTGAACATCCTCTACCACTACTTCCAGAGCTGGGTGGTCATAACTCGCGCCGAATGTCATGGTTTCCTGGACGAGTCTCCCTCAGGTCGGACCACCGTCGTGTTACAGCTCACGCAGCGTTGACTGATGCGTCGAACCTAACAAAACCTGGAGTAGCTCGTAACGATCTGGTGCGAGCGTATATGCAATTCGAAGAGGATTCGATCATGTCACCAAACAAGACAGACAAGCAGGAAAAGGTGTCCTTGGTGGACGCCCGTAAAGTTCGGTGGATCTTGATCTACGCAACTTATCAGGTCCTTCGCAACGCAACCGACATACCGCCTGAGGCCGAAGCGGACTGCGATGAGGCCAATTACAACCTCTCCATCTCTACCGCCAACATACCACCATGGAACACCCCTCGCGATATGGGCCATATGCTCCGACGCCAGACACAGTTTGTCGCCAGTGGCCTGGGGTGGAGCGTTCACAAGGAAGCCCACGTGGAGAAGTCATACGGAACTATTGAGATCAAGCCGGACGTTGACTACTTTGCGCTTACGCACAAGGAGCGGCCCCAAAGCCACTGCGGCTCGCGGATAATCGAACGCCCTGCCTCGATACCTTCGCGCCCATCTCGTTCCAACTCGCTCACTCAGGCTTTGAGCCGTTCTTCTACGATCCGACGCTCCATGCGGATGTTCAAGTCGCCATCCAGCACACCACCACAGACGGTGACGCCGCCACTCCGACCGACGTACCACGAGATCGTTGTGCACGGCTACGGCAATGGCACGAACGACGTGAGCGTGGAAGCTGAAGATGCACACGTTGATTCCACGGGTTGGTCACAGAGGAGTGACTCTACGGGCTCAAAGGTGGACGACCTTGGCGAATCGTCTCCCGAAAGCTTGGAGACTAATGACGACACAATAGATTCCCCTCTCGATACGCCTCCGCTGGTAGAGTACTACGTGGAGCCCCACGTCCCCAAGGACGTCAAAGCCCGGCGTGAGAAGCGGCGCGATGTCATGTCCATGGTTGCCCGATCTGTCTCGGGCCGCGTCTCCAAGCGCCGCCCCATGAGCGCCATCTTTTCTGATAACTCAAAATACGCCGACAACGTCGAGGACTTTGTCGAGAGCCCACAGCGCGAGGGCTCTCCAGCGCGCAACAGCAAGCCGTTCGCACGCCACAGCATGATCCTCCCTGACATACGGCGCCGAAGCACTCTCCCGCACAACATGACTATTCCGGCACGGATCCGCGAGCAGCATTCTTTAGAGTTGGATGCGGCCAGTGGAAACGGGGAGCCGTACATCGTGCCTGACGATGCCGACTGGGCGGCGCTGCAGATGTTTATCGATAATCCTGGTCGGATGACGGAGAGGGCGGATGATGATTCAATGCCTGCCTGGGAGCAGTATGCCGACCTGGGAGGATTGACGGACATGAGCTGAAGAGGAGTGTAAGGGGGAGGATGGGGCCGTTTGATCTTGACGGCTTTACTTGTCACATTCATGACGCATTTTCTTTTTCTTGGACGGCTTTGGCGCCCTCCTTTGCTCTAGCAGATACCCCTTTGTTTCTTTGTACACGAACGAACATGTCCAGACGAGCCAGTCTAATCCGTTGATGTTACATGGTCACACTCACCATACTCTATTGCAGGCCATACGAGGCGCACCGCACTGTATGGTGTCGTATGGCTAGTCCTACAGTGAATGCACCGAGTCAAAATCATTGCAACTAAGATCGGGTATCAGCAGCTTGCATTGGTTGATCCTAGCAGCAACCCATAAGTCGTCATTGCTCATAAGATGATCACATTCCATTGCCTCGCCCTCCCCTATCTCAAGATATTCTCCGAATTTTAAGATAACGCCACAAACTTATTATAAGGTTGATTACAAGGTTGAGAGGCTGCTTTTCCTTGCAGGCAGCTGGCCAGAAGCCATGGTTAGGCCATCGACAATGTTATTTCCAAAAGCCCAGATCATGTAAGTTGGGAGGACAAGCCAGAAGCCACTGCCAAGGGATTAGTATCACATTATTGGATTTGTAGGGGATGCGCGAGGCTTACTTGGGGAGGACCCAGAGGTAGAAAATGTCAAATGGCGCGTTGTGGCCGATGTTATCAAAGCCGCTGTAGTACTCGTTGGCCCCTGTTTCTGTGTCAGTCATCGCGCCAAGCTCCAAGTATAGAATGACATCTGATCGCGTGCCCAGGAAAGCTTACAGTACAGCGCCGTCTTGCTCAGCGTCATGACCGCAGCGCTGAAGCCCACCATGACCGCCAGGGCACCATCGCGCCCGCTCATTGTCCTCTTCTTTACGCCCTCTGCCGATTTGACTTCTGCGCGAGTCCAGAACAGCCACAGGTATGCTATGTACATGAGAGACTCGACCACGTTGAGAGCGCTCTGGGCACCCGTGAAGCCGTTGCGGGCGTCCCAAGCCTTCAGGCCGTAGACGTGATCGACCTGTCCGTACAGCGCATACGGCGCCCAGAGGGGCCAGTGGAGGCTGCCACCGGGCATCGTGTGGGGGCGGCCGAGGACGTAGACCGTGTCCCAGGCGACGAGCGGGACGGAGATGGCGAGCCAGAGGACGGTTGTGAGGCTCGGCGCATGGTGCCACGTCTGCGTCTGCTGGACGGTGAAGCGGCGCTTCTTGGAGGTGATGGTGTTGCTGGCTGATGCCTTGGTCGACCGCTTGCGGGATGTTGACGGCGTTGAGAAGATGGGCGTGAGGGGATCGGACTCGGGAGGAGGCGACGGAGACATTGATTCGGGGACGGCGCTGGCGGCGCGGGAGGTTGCTCGGGTGGTGACCATCTTGTTGGTGTTGCAGCGCTTTGCTTATCGAGAGATGAGAGATAGCGAGGTTTGGAGCAGAGAAACAAGCAGTAAACAACAGGTAGGCCACGAAGGGAAGACCGGAAGAGGCCAGTCAACAACAATAAACCTAAACTGGGGGGGATACGAGCCTGGTCATGTCATGCCATTGGATGTTGTGGCTGCCCTGCCTCTTTGGGCAATTGGGCCTGGGCTAGGCGCCGCTAGGTGTGGTCAGCACTCTAACGATGGCCGGCACCCGCTGCAACCTAGTGGACCTCTGGCGTTTGTAGTGGGCGGGATGCGTCGAGATGGTGGCATCTGACTCGAGAATGCGGGGGCTAGTGGACGGGCTGTCAAAGCGAAGTGGTGGGCCAGGTTTTCGATGGAGGTGCAAATCATCCAAGAGACATTGTTCCAAGAATTGTAGGTATATAACACAGAGTAAAACACAAGGATCATCTGGTGTGTACACGGATTACTTCTGCGACCGCACAGCCTCTGACCTAGGAGCCAAACGTGTCGCCGCCATTCTCGAGATACTCTATTTCCTCCGCCGTGGACTCCCTACCCAGTGCCTTGTTCCTGTGAGGATATCGTCCAAACCTCTCAATGATCGCCTGGTGCTTCTTCTCAAACTCGAGGCTACCCTCGGCCAGGAATTTGGCCGTCTCAACGTCTCCCTGCACAACCTCCCTCGCCTTCTGCTCATATGCATTTGCACCTCCGCTACCTCCCACTAAACTCAGGATGTCTTGTTCCAAGCGTTGGAACTCAGATAAAGACTTCTCATGAGCAGACAGGTCTTCTGAGTGCATCAAAGGCATGTAGAACCAGTTGCGCTGGGCGAACCGCCAGCGGAGCTCTGGCGTCTCGTCCGGGATGCCCTGTTCAATGGCCTTCAGAGAGAGCTGGACAGCAATGGGATCAAAGTAACTGAAGCAGATGGCAGCCTCGCTCCCGCGGTAGGAGTTACGAGGGATCTGATCCAGCAATAGAACCAGACTCAACCAGTCAACCGGCTTACGGGGCTTCGCAATGTCAAGGATCTCCTGCGCCGAGGTGACCCCTGCGTTGCGGATGGCCTCGAGTATAGGGCTGAAGCGAGTTCTTGAGGTTTGTGAGCAGACATGGCCGAGTCGGGTTGACATGGGAAACTTACACGCAGGCATCATCAAACTCCTTTCCACCAAAGAACCATCGCCGTGCCTGCTCGGGTTTAGAGATGACCAGATCAGCATCGCTCTGCAGATGCTCGAACCAGAATGTTCGCAGCGCCTCGAGGCTGTCGTAGTTGAGGAGAGCCTTGAGACTTTCGAGGTTCTTCGTAGGCGCGGACTCCATATTGGTAGACTTTTGTGATCCTGACAACTTCCAAGCTGATGAAGCAAATGCTCTTGCGCCAGGGATGTGCTGCTGAAAGATCTTCGCGGGCAAGGCAGCCAACGAGCCTGACGATACCTTCAACTGAGAAAAAGCAGCTGGATGATCTGAAACCCATTCAGCACTGAGATAACAGCATGCTATGAAGAACAACCAACATGCCAAGCGCCGTGCTGTGCCACCGGCAGTGGCCGATGCTCTCACCGGCGCCCGCATTGTTGTGCACTTACGAAAGGGAGTATTGTGTCCCGAAAGTCGAGCAAGTTGATGACAAGAGTTTGGTAACAAGCGATCAAGTCAATTCTAACAAAAGTAGAGAACTATTTCAACTCTACCAATCTCCAGAGCTAGGTGCAGATTACAATACGTCATGGTTTGCGCTCATTCGGCGTTGTTTGCAAGCCCTACCTCCGATGGTCCACGTGCCAACGGAGGCCGAGACCCACTTCCGGCAATCTTCGGCACTCCGACATGGGCACCGAGTTTCGGCGTTTGCTCCGTGTGATTGCCCGATTTGGCTGTGGAAGCCGGACGGAAGATTGCTGGCCTGCTGGGAGATTGTTTTGCGTTAGACGCTCGACTCAACACCTGATAATCAAGTGCCAACGCCAGAATGAGGAAGATACGTGTAACATGATGGCTAAGAGTGCTGGGCTACGCTGCTCATCACCTGCCCTACGGACCTTTGCATACCGCCGAGCATACACGTCATCGGTTCTCCTTATCATCGCCTTCCTTGGGGCTTCCCCTCTGTGGCTCTTCCTCCTCCTTCGTGGGCAGAAGCGCTACGTCCAGCGGCATTCCCTTGACATGCGACCAAAACAAGTTGACGAGCACTTTCGGCTCTGCTCGATGTCAGTAACCACACAAAAAGGCGTCTGAGGGGGTGATCATACTAGAGTCTGCTATTATATGGCCAGCACCGTGAACTTTGACAAAAGACATGGGATGTACTGATTTGAACTCTCCCACTGGAATCATGCGATCTTTCTTCAGCCTCCAACCGAATGAACTGGAAGTCCATTGCAGCGTTTTCAGCTTTGCTTTCTGGAAGTCTTTGCTGGCAAAGTATTGGACCTCATGAGCGACCTTTTCGAGGCCGTGATGATTAGAAATGACGTCTAAGAAGCTGTGTTAGTACCATGCTCGGAAGACGCTGTCATACTGAAGCTGTTGGTAAATGGTCGTACCGGCATCGCCACCAACGATGAGTGTTCTGATCTTTGACTGCACAATCTTGTTCAAATTATTTACCGAGGATCTGATGACTGTAAACTATCAGTATTCATGGAGACAGAGCGACAGCATCTGAGTGTCAGTGTACTTACTCTGTTGCTCGGCCCAGAATTTAGCTGCCACCGACAGATTCCACGGCTGGAAGTCGACAACCGGAAGATCCGGAGTGCCACCCGCAACTCCAAGGAGACTCTGCGTCCTCGCCTTATTCAGCCATTTTCCGGCGGCTGTAGACTTCATCGCCGCGTTGCGGACCTGATCGGACTCCCAACGAGCGTCTCGGATATCCCACAGATCGAACTTTGTCCGCAGACCTTTAGGCGTAGTGATGGCCTTTAGATATTGCCCGTATCGTTCCAGGATTATGGCGCATCTATCCTTGCTCCACTCAGAGCACTCAATGAGACTGCGTCCGTCAGAGTATTTGTAGGCTTCGAGTAGACTTTTGGTCTCGTGGCCTTTGTAGATCGGCAACCAGCTGTTTGCAATCAAGTAGTGCAATATAGAAGATAGTTGCAGAGGAGGATTAATATTGGGACTTTCCATACCCAGGGAAGTTAAGTTCAGCAGAATCTGGCCGCCTGAGTAGCCGCCGGCTCCCGTTTTGAGCTTGCGAAGTCTTTCGTTCTCTTCCAATATGTGCACCGCGAGGGCGGTCGCAAAAGCAGAGCCAAAGTCAGAAGACCAGATACCAAGCTCGTTAGACTTATACTGAGGGAACTTGATGTAGAAGTGCTGCAGAAAAGAGTACAAATTTTCGGTAGCTTTGCCGATAGTGGCAATGTCGGCGCTCCCATAGCTGAAGCCAGTACCGACCGGCTGGTCGACGTAGAGAATGTTTGCGTACTCATTGAAGCCTCGAGGGTTGGCCGTCGGTTCATCTTCGCCGACAGGGAAAAAGCAGGGACCGGTGCCATCGAGTGCGCGGTAAGTGGAGGACATGCCAGGCCCGCCGTTTAGGTAGAGGAAGATGGGTGCTTCTCGAGGCTTGCGTCGTGCCTCGAAGAACCAAAAGAACATGTTTGCTTCCTCATCTACAGTGGCTTCATTAGCTTGCCTATCGGATCAAAGCGAGCCAAGGGAGAGACTCACATGTCCTCTGGATCTTGATATATCCAGAGTAGTCCCTGAACATCCCGTCTTGCCCGCAGGTGTTAGTACCATTCGTGATCCGAGACCACGGCGAGCCTGATACCAAGGGCTCATCATTGGCTATCATGTAAGCGATAACATCTAAAGCAAAAAGTGTCCCCAGGACGAGGAGTATGAAGCCTTGGCGCATCCTGTCACAGACTCCGCGTATACCTTGGGTGTTGGAATGATCGGCGTGCTGGCGTCGAGATCATTCTGCCAGGAAGACGGGTGGCAATGGTGAGGACACATTTTTTATGGCAATAACTTTCTGTCAGACATGAAGGTTTCGAAAGCGAGCATTAACGGTTCACGCTCAAGGTTTGAGTAGAAGATTACTCTTTGTTCGGAACTACCCATATAACGTTCTAGCTTGCAGCCCTACAGTGCTCGGCTTGTTTCAGCTCGATAAAACACGACGGCATTTCAACATAGCCGTAGTTAATGGACAGAGCATGAATCAATTTTATAGATGGACGCATAAAGGGTACGTCACGGACGTCGTGCCCTGAAACTAGATAGAGCCTCCTTCTGGCGAGAGGCTACTACGTGACAGACGTCCAGCGACAGTCGGCGAAATGAGCAAAGAAGGCCTACAAAGCACAGTCCCCCCCGCTGAGTACGAAGCGTCTTATTGGACTCATGCGAAGCTTCAAAGATCTTCGGCCGATGGCAAAAGGTCCACCTAGATATTCATCTAGGCCTCGTCTGATACCTAGAACTCGGCTGTACTAACAAGAGCTGAAAGCTTGAACAGGCACTTCCGTAACGTCCCTCATGCTGATCTCCTCAATTATGGAGTCATGGGCAAGGGTTCAAGCCAACTTGGATTAAAGCGCATGGACTCTTCGTTTCGTTTGATCGCTCAAGTGCCTGAGCTTCTGCATGGAACTGCCCGGTTTTACACGGTCCTCGACCATACGACTGCGCATTCTCGCTTGGGGTGACCCCATCTTGCTGATCTCACGCCCCGCAGAGCGCGCCCACATTTGACCATCGCTGGAAGTTCCCAGTAAGGGCCTTTGCCGGGCGAGGAGAACAAGGGAGGCGGAAATGAAGCAGGGGATGTCGATCTGCCTATAAGTCGTGGCCTGACAAGGCAGATTCAGGCGGGTATGGCGTCAACATGCCAAAAGGGGAGCCAGAGCTAACCGACCAGGAGCTGAAGGCGGAGAAGTGTTTTGAGAAGCTTACTGCGCTTCTAGTTTCCCGCTTAGTTCGTATCAATGCCTCGTGGGTGTCACCGGCCGCCGTGATATGGCGCCCTGCCTGACCTTAGAGCCGTTTGAGCCTTCTAGCTTCTGGCCCAAATGGAGCAGCTAGTGACCGAAACGCGCTCGACGAGTTTCATGGCTTGCATCTGACGGGCACTCCATCCCGTATCGAAAACCGCCACCACGTTCAAGGCGGAGCCGCAAGCTCTGACTCTGGATGAGCATCATCTGCAGCCACCGACAGGTTGAGGGGATGACTTCTTGGGGCAACGAATGTATTGGCTCTGTGTTCTCATTGATACTTTTCTTCTGCATCGCCTAGCTCCGTCGAAATATGGTTACCCATGTTAGTGGCGTCGTTAGCCAGCCCAAAAGTGGCTCCGTTGGACCGGTCACGGCTGATCAATTATGTTTGAGTGATTAGCTCTACGTCCCTTGAAGAACCGTGAAGGAGAAGCGGCCTGACCAAGATAAGAGTTGCGAAGATCAACTCTGACTATGAGGTTCACGATCCTGGAGCGTCTACTTTGCGCCTCGTTTCTTACATCTCCCGCAGTCTCTTTGTTCTTTATTGGCTAATTTCTCCCGTCTCGTTTGTCAATTTTACTTTGCGGGCCTGTTTCAGCTGCATGTCACATAGCGCGAAGGCATCTTGAATGGTTGCTGTAACCTCCTCGCCTCTGGATTGCTCCTACAAACCTGCTCCATCTCTACTCCTTGCCAGAAATCTTGGCCGCAGTATCTCCAACTTTGCAGAAAGTAGGCGTCCCCTGCATTCTGACAGCGATCAAGGATCTTATCTCTTCCAGTGGGTGGCCTCCATCAGGCCCGTCCTGCAGCCAAGATGGGCCCAGATCCACCATATCTGACTCGCACCGCCACCGCTCGAGCGAGCGCGTCTCTCAGACGGTGCATCCCAAGGGTGCGACGGATGAAGTAGAGCAGTCTGTCCATTGTGGTCTTTAGAGCTTTGCAGTATCTTTTGACGCTAGTTAACAGATACGAGCTGCGATTCCATCTCAGGGTGCAGATGGAGCCCCGGACTCTGCATCGCGATGCTTGAAGGACAAGCTTCTTAGAGCCAGAAATGCCTTCCTACCAAGACAGGTTTCTGACATTCCTTTCACTGATCTTACTGACCTGTTCCGTATCTGGCCTGTGCGTTGGAAATACCTGAAAGGGCACGGGTAGGCACTTGCGCACGTAGAGCGCATCTCCTAACCTGGATTTGAAGAACTGGACTGGCATTGCGTGATGAGTGCAAGAGTATCGAGGGAATATGGCATCAGTACTGGAACCTAGCATCGTAGCAGAAGCCAACCGTTGAGCATGTGAACCTAATAATACCTGAAGCAAGCGCAGCATCAGCCTCACAGATGAGAGGGAGATCAGAGATAACCGCCACAAGTTACCAAAGATCACTGGGGCCCGATCTGCTGCGGATCCGATCATGGACTCCCACAAGTCTGTGCTTTATTCTCTAGCCAGCATCAAGGATTATGGCCAACATTGCAAGGAAGTCGAGGGTCGGCGTCCACGGAGTCTGTTCCTGTTAGCGTCAATATGCGCAGTTGAATATGTATGCTGCTGCTTCCCGCTCCCCTCTCCCATGCGCACTTCCTTTTCTGTGTATTTGCTTTTGTCCACTATCAGATCCGAACTGTCTGTTTCCTTTCGTGGCTCGCCCGAGCTACAGACCGCAAACATGCCCGGTCTCTTCATGCCCGACGACTTCAAGGTCATCCAACCGAACCAGAATGACATGAACATTGCGAGCATTGCCTGGGGCGTGTCCATGGGCGTGTGTATCTTTACCTGTGCGAAAGGCATGCGACAAACCATCAACTCGTGGAAGAGGGGACGAAGGATGAACGTTTATATCATCTTGTTGTGGATGCAGTGGGCAAGTAGCACCACTATGAGTGCCATCACTTGGTGCTATCTACGCCAGTATATCAAGGCTAGCTTCGCGTTCTTCTTTATTCTGGGTATGTTGAGCTTACATGACGTTACGCATTCTTGGTGCCAGACATGACCGGCTTGAGTGCTTTCAGTAGCTGACAACAACTGGCAGTTTTGCTTTGGTCCATACAACTTCAGACTCTGATACAGATCATCATCAATCGGATCGCAATCCTCATGGTTGTGCGACAGCAAGCCAGGAAACTCAAGCTCGGTGCCTTCATTATCATCTTGTGCATCAACATCAGCGTCTTTTGCATCTGGATTCCCGCTCGATTGCAGGTCAATACGACGTGGGTCCACGTCAACAGAATCTGGGATCGAATTGAAAAGGTCATCTTCCTCGTAGTCGATGCCGGCCTAAACCTATATTTTATCCACCTGGTACGATCTCGCCTCATCGCAAACGGTCTCACCAAGTACAACCGGCTATTTCGAGCCAACCTGGGCATGATTGCCATATCGATAACCATGGATGTAAGTTTTTCTACTATTCTCCAGACTCATAGAGTCTCTTTTACTGACGCTGAACTAGGTTCTGCTTATCGCCATGATGTCCCTTCCCAACGACATTATGTAAGTTCTCTACTTCGCGTTTCCGCTTTGCCCTAGCTAACCTGTCAATAGCTACGTGCAGTTCCACCCTCTCGCATACCTCGTCAAGCTACACATCGAGATGAACATGGCCGATCTCATCACCAAAGTGGTCAAGGCCAGCAATCCCTCCGGCTATCCCGACTACTCTGGTTCCCGTTCCCGTTCCACTCAGCAGAAGAAGAGCTCCCGCGACCTGCCCAATGGCCGTAAACACCCTGCATCCATGTTTGCCGGCGGAAACATCACTTTTATTGAGGCCGGCGCAGATGATGACATTGAGCTGCCTACCAGGTTCGAGCATGGTATTCAGAAGACGACGAGGACCGAGGTTATTGTTAGGGATACGAGGCCGGCTGCGTATGACGACCAAGACGCTTTGAGCGAGTCGAGTTCAATACGGGAGCTCAAGAGAGAGCACTTCCCGGTGTGAAGTGGCATGAGCCACTACGGACACTCTGCACGAGGACTCAAGATTTATTAGAGGTCGAGCCACTGACATGATGGAATACTTGGGCTCGAGCCGTGTCCTTTGAACTGTTTCATTAGACTCATTGCAGACGAATTCTTAGAAGATACCCACTTACTTCCCCTTTTCAGGAATCATTAGACCCACGTATAATTATAATAATCTTGTAACGTCTTAACTTAGCACCACCTCTGGTCTCTGACCGCAACCGCAGTGATTCTCGTAGAGGAAAGTGTTAGAAATGATAAGGACTCGATGTTAGCCGTGGAGCCTGCAAACACCTCCGACAGATGGCTCAACAAGATAGAGTGAGGGTAAGGCTTATCTACAGAATTGGCACTAGAAACCATGAATTTAAAAAAAAGTACTACAAGTGGAAAGCCGGCGGAGCTGCCTGTCATACTCCTATCGATCTGTTTGAGGACCAGTCATGCCTCGACCATCGAGGTGGCGACTTGCAGCAATGCTGATGTCTCAGAGAGCTCACTCTAATTCATACGCCGAAGAGCCTCAAGCCCGTTCAATACCCAAATAGGCCCACCTTGATTAAGAGTGGCTTGGCGAAGGCTAGTCGCGATCCTGTGTCAAAGTACGGCTTCATTGTCTTCCGCTTCAAGTAGACCGAGGAATCATCACGGGCACTAATGATGCAAGACATAGATCATTCACTATCGATGGCAAGGCAGCGTTGGAGTCCAACTACGAGTCTAAAAAAGCACCAAACTGTGAGTTTCAAAGCCGTATCCGTCGTCCGTCTTTCGTGGCTTGTACTCTCACACGTAAGCTCTCCGTCGACAATCGCAGCTGGAAGAAGACAATGCGCAGAGCAAGGCAAGAGCGGTTATACTCACGCGAGACGATAGCCGGTGGACGCAGGCTGTAGCTAAATAAAGCAGCCAGGAACATAGCCTGATCCGGCTCCAAGGAGGCTGGCTGAAGACTGCCTTGGCTGCGTTCGAGGATCGAGACCGGTGTCTCTAAGCTATAGACGGACGGGGTCCAAGAAAAGGAAACCCCAGCAAGGACTGAGATACCAGAGACTGGCGCTCCCAAAACGTGGAAACTAAAGCCATTCCCGCCATCTTGAAGCCTCGGGCCATCGTCTCACGGGCAACGCTTTGAATTCTCTCTCTTACCGTGGTTCCAGCCCCGTGGAGGGTGAGACAGCCACCGAGCAAATGGTGGGCGAGGAATGCCAGATCGGGGGCCACCCATCGCCGAGCCCACCAGGCACAGCTGCTAGATCGATGAACTTTCAAAGCTAGACGATTGGGATCCATACAGTAGCGACGAGCCAATAAATAGCGTTATGAGTGTAGAGGAGCCGGGTGCGGGTAGTGGTGGTGAAAGATTGATGTTTGCGGTTGTGTGGATTGGTGGCTGGAATGTCTCAGAGAGAGGCTTGGACTAGATCGGACGACTAGAGCTTATTTCATGGCCGCGTCCGGCATCTAGAATGAATATGAGCGCGAGGCAGGCAGATCAAAGAACTGGGTATAAATGGAGTTTATCTGCTCCCAGGACCGAGGCACTCATCTCGTCTCTCTACTTCTCATCCGTCGGCGCCCGTCAACCACTCCGAAAAGTCATTCGCTGACTGACCTTGAATCAACCAACGACACTCGCTCGCTGCAACCTTTCCTCCTCTCAACATGTACAAGATTGTCTTCCTGGCCCTCTCGGCCGGCGGTGCCCTGGCCTCTCTGCACAGCCCTCTCCTCGCGCGCAGCCCTCTCCTGTCGGAGCGCCAGGTCATCACAATCCCGTGCTCGGAACAAGGCCTCAAGGAGTGCGGCTCGGGCTGTATCGAGGATTCGTGGACCTGCTGCCCCAGCAAGGCGGGAGGATGCCCCCCCACTGCGTACTGCGACCTGGGCTCTAACAACGAGTACGGCTGCTGTCCCACGGGCAGCGTCTGCGGCGGCACCGGGGGCGCCAACACCCGCGGCTCGACAGACACCGTGGCGGTCCCCGAGGAGACGACCGCAGCGGCGCCTGTTGAGCCCGAGACGTCTGTTGAGCCTGAAACGACTGCTGAGCCCGAGACGACGACTGTCGTGCCCCCGGCCGAGGAGACCACCGTCGATGTTCCTCCCGTTATTCCCACGCCTGGCCCCGATGTTAGCCAGCCCGCAGGCACTCCCGTCCCTCTTCCGTCGCCCACGCCTGGCCCGGTCGTTGTCAACGCGGCTGTCTCGAATGGAATCGGTAACTGGATCGGTGGCGTTCTGGCTGGCGTCGCCGCGCTGCTGATTTAAACTCGGAACTTGCCCTGTCTAGTGCGGGAAAGGCTGTCGACTACAGCAGCCACAGCAAGGGGGGATGGGTCTGGATCATGGGAGGATATGGGGTTGTTCAACTCGAACCCTGAGGAACAGGTTCCTAATTGAATCTCGAAAACTCACCTGTTAATATAAATAATTGAATCAATCACTTGCATCATCATCAACACCCATTGATTTGTGACGCCTCATGCCACCGTTGTCGGTTGCGACAAAGCTTCAAAGTAGAGATCGTTGTAACGTCATAAGAATTTTCGTATTATCGTTTTACCTAGATAACTTCTCGCTTACTCAATCTTCAGGCAGACCTTGCCCTGGTGCTTGCCTGACCACTGGTACTCGTAAGCCTCCTTCAGCTGGTCCAGAGAGAAGATCTTGGAATCCACGACAGGTCGGAGCTTCTCGGGGTTGGCCTCGACGGCTCGGCACATCTCCTCCATCTGCACCCTGCTTCCAACCAAAATACCTCGGGTGGTGCAGAGGCGGGTCAGGTTCTCCATGAAGCCAGGCTGGTTGTGCTCCATGCCACCGACAAAGCCGATGATGGTGATGAGGCCGTCAATCTTGATGCTGTTGAGCGACTGCTGCATGGAGATGGCTCCAGCAACCTCGACGACGTGGTCGACGCCGACACCCCCGGTCAGCTCCTTGGCCTTGGCGCCCCATTCCGGCGTCTCGCGGTAGTTGATGATGTGGTCCGCTCCGAGCTTCTCGAGAAGCTTAGCCTTTTCGCTTGAGCTCGTTGTCGCGATAACCTTTGCGCCAGCGGCCTTGGCGAACTGGACGGCAAAGATGCTCACGCCGCCGGTGCCCTGCGTCAGAACCCACTGGCCGGCCAGGACCTTCTTGTCGGTGACGCCAAAGAGGGCGTTCCACGCAGTCAGGCCCGCGCAGGTGAGGGTCGCGGCCTCGTGGAAGTCGAGGTTGGAGGGCATGTGGACGAGGCCGTGCTCGTCAAAGGCGCCGACGCTGCGGAATGTGCCATGCATGGCTCCGCCCAGGCCGGTCTTTGCGCTCCAGTTGTCGAGGGATCCGCCGACGTGGCCCTGGTTGAAGAGGGTGATGACCTTGTCGCCGGGCTGGAACCGGGTCACGTTCTTGCCCACGGCGATGACGGTGCCGGCACCATCAGAGCCGGGGATGACGTTGGGGGTAGCCGCAAAGGGGTACTGGCCAAGGGGGATGATGAGATCGCGATACTGTTGGGTCTCGTTAGCAATGGAAAATCCGCGCGGAGAACAGCAACACAACGCACGTTGAGAGAGGCGCCCTGGACTGTCGGATCGGGTTAGCAGAGGTTCGAACTGGCACTTGACCGTAGGCGGTTCCTGAAACTTACTTTTGACCAGGACTTGGCCATCGCCAACCTGAGCCAGGGGCTCCTCGGAGTACTTGAGGACGTTGAAGCCGTCACTGCCGTCCTGGGCGGTGACGACCCATTGTCGGACGGTCTCTGGGACTTGTGTCTGCGTCATTTTGAAGTGGAGAGAGAATGTGGGCCTGTGTGTGTTGAAGAGGTCTGGATAAGAGGTGATGGTTTGTTGGTGGTGGTTTCAACGAGAACTGCACGACTCTATATACCCGCCTGCGCGTCAATGCTCGACTCGGTGGATTGAAGCCCAAGATGGTCTGATTTGTAAGTATCCGCACTCCGTGGAAGGCGAAAATCCTACAGTAGGTTGAATTTGAATTCCCTGACGTAACCGTCTCCGTGCTCTGCGGGCCCGGAACCGCAAACAGTTGACGTGGACCATCCCCTCCACGGCATCGGTCCGCGAGGGGACCAGATAATCTACTGGCTGATTAGCTGCTGGCGACTGACAAGCTGGCAGTTGCCGGTGGAAATAAGGTCGACGGGGCCGCTTGGCGTTGCACTGTCGTTCCTTTAACGGTCAAGTCTCCGGTGGGTAGCGCAACCATGATGTCTTGCGTACGCAAAGCGTTTTTCTTCAAGGGTTGTTTCATGGGGCCTCTGATGCTCCGGGGCTCCACGTGGTCCGGGATCATGAGTCGGGCGCTTGAGTCAAGAGTCCGCCGCGCTGGTGACAAAGAGACAGAGGCTTAGATTCCAGAAGACTCTGCTAGTTTGCTGTGGAGCATTTTTGGCAATTCCATACTCTCGCAACTTTGTGTCTGATGCAGTCGAATGGCTTTGTAATAACTCGTGGGCTCTGTTTGTCAGGCGAGACGAGCAAGTGGCGGTGACGGCTAATTGGCCGATACCGCCGGAGTCAGACAGACCTGTCTCAATGAAAAGCAAGGCGGCGAACAAAGGCATGCCTAGAACTAGAAGTCTGTGATACCATCACAAAATCGCTAATAGAGCAAGCCGACATTCTTGATACGTACGTAGTTACAAGCTGTCAGCTCAGAAACCGGCAGCCTGGTGCGGCCATGCAGTGATTTGACAGGCTTCGCATTATCGGGGCTAATCTTGCCCCGCTAACTTGATCAGAACTCGGGGGGCACATGTCAGCAGCTGCTGTGACAAGACAAACAACAACGCATAACACGTTGACTAATACCATCAGCCTTTCAATGCCTCCGCCCAACCCTCAGCTGAACGGACTCGCCCTTCAGCTCCCAAGCTCCAGTGGATCCCCTGCAGCGGCTACCCCTCGGCGCGCCGTCACGCCCAGCCCGGGGCCTCTCTCGGGCCTCGTTGTCTTCTCCGGCGGAAGCGCGGCCAACAACCTTGTAGATGTCTTTGAGAGCGTCCGCGAGGCGAACCAATGCACTCTGAGCTATGTCATCCCCATCTCAGACAACGGCGGCAGCAGCAGCGAGATCATCCGCGTGTTTGGTGGACCAGGTGCATACATCAAAGACCCCTCCTGTTTGCGCTTATAGTGCATGCATGCATGGCTAGACTGAGGCTGACCCTGGGAACAGGTATCGGAGATGTGAGATCACGACTAGTCCGCCTCATCCCGAATGATGGAAGTCTCGAGACGGCCGCTATTAAACAGTTCTTCAACCACCGGCTGCCAAAGGTCTACAGTGAGGCGCGGTCAGAATGGTTCGAGATTGTTGAGGCTACTCACCCGCTCTGGGACGACATCTCTTCGCCCAAGCGCGAGCTCATCCGGTCTTATCTCAACAGCTTCAACCTTGAGGTCGTCAAGCGGATGAAGCCCAGCAGCCGCTTCGACTACTCTGGCGCGAGCATCGGGAACCTTTTCCTCACAGGCGCCCGTCTCTTTACGGGTAGCTTTGAGGCTGCCGTATATCTCTTGAGTTCAATCTGCTCAGTTCCGGACCGTGTGGCAGTCCTGCCGGCTCTAAACACAAACTTTGCAAGCCATATCGCTGCGGGACTGGAAGATGGCACGGTCATCACAGGCCAGAACGACATCTCCCATCCCAGTGCGCCAACTGCTGCCGTACCCGGGACATCAGCTGGCGTCCACAGTCCGACGGTTTCGAGACACGAGCCTTGGGATCATCACCACCATGTCGAGGACGCCAACTTGCCGGGAACTCTGCCTGCGTTAAGGCGACCTGCCATTGCCTTCTCCAAAGAGCAAGAGGAGGACTTGCCAGCGAGGATAGCCCGCCTCTGGTACATCAATCCTTACGGTGCAGAGATTAGAATGCCGGCCAGCCCCCGAGTTTTGGATGCACTCCGATCAGTGCACAGTATTGTATATAGCATCGGATCCCTGTTTACTTCGCTCATCCCCAGTCTTGTCCTCCGCGGTGTCGGCGACGCCATCTCCAGCCACCAGATCCGGAACAAGATCCTGATCCTCAACGGCACCATCGATCGCGAGACGGGGCCGTCAACAGCCCCATACACAGGCCTCGATTTCGTAGGCGCAATTGCGAATGCCCTCGCTGACTCGAGAGGTCTACCGAAGCCACAAGAGGATGAGTACTGTCAGTATGTGACGCATGTCATCTACATCGAGGGACCAACCTCACCCAAGGTGGACAAGCAGCAGTTTGGCCAGCTTGGCATTGACGCGACGAGACTGTACGGGCCCAAGGATGAGGCAGGAAAGGGAGGAAAGTATGATGCAAAGGCTCTGACACAGGCCCTCGAGTCTATTATTGGGAGAAAGGATGCTCGTTCGGATAGAAGTCGACGTAACACTCTGGTCGGTTAATTATTTAATACTGTCGTCGTAATTATTTTGTAGAGGAAGAGAGGGCATCGCCTGACTCGAGACATCATCACATTGTGTTATCGCTGTCTTTTTAGCACGCTGTACAATAGCACGCCAGGACCAACAGCTTGCGATCAACATAATGGTAATTGGGTATTAATAACATATCTCGCTTTCAGTGCCGTCATGCTCTTGCAATCCGTCGCTTCCACCGAGGTTCCATCCAATGCGCCGTATCCCCAATGCTGTGTAAATTCCAATGTCAAACCCGCACCCAAAACTACATTTCCCATGCTCAGTATGTGCACGCCGTCTCCATTATGCCTCCGGTGAGGACAGCATAAGATAAGCCATTACCACCGGCCAAGCAGTCGATAGTAATATCGCCGACAAGACGGACCCGGGCGTCGTTCGGATGCGGTCGTAGGGGCCCTTCCATCGATCGACCAAGGCGCAGGTGCTGAAGATCATGGCGCAGGCGTAGAGAGAGGCGCCCCAGAGGACGGCAAGCTTGATGGCTGAGGCGCGGTCCTCGGGGCTGAAGACGACGCCCGACGTATCGGGGACGACGGTTGAGGAGAGGTTGTTGCCCATTGCGATGAGGTGTGTGTAAGCGTCCGAGGCAGGATGGTTTATTGCCGCGGATATGAAGCGCTGTTGTTGACTTGTTGACAACTGCACTGTCTTTCAGAGTGATATGCCGAATCTTCTCTACAGGCAATGATCGACCGTCGATTATGGCACTCGCCTGCGAGTGAAGAAAGAGGGTTATTATTGAACATCGTCAATGAGAAGTGCAGAGAGCGCGTACAAAAGGCATCGGCTCTCCATCCCATCCATCGCTTCAGCCAAGTCTCATACCCTTTATAACGACAGGGGTCAACACCAGCCGTCACAGCGACCTTTCCCGTCGCAGGCTGGCGGCGACCCGGCATCACCTGTAGTTTCATGCGGCGAGGAGCCAATAGCAGAGCCAAGCGACAGCTTCAGATCCCGGGGATCCCTTGCGCCGGTCGCGGATTCGTCGCGCGAAATGCTGGTCGGCGAGGGCATGGGTGATAGCGGATGCAGAGGGTGGCCCGCTGGAAGGGATGGGTCGCCAATGGGGGGGCAGCCTAAGCGCGCGGCTTGGAGGTATCGACTGAGCCAAGGTCGGTGAGGGCGACATGAGTAGACGAGCAATGAGAGTCTGTGAGCCAGTCACAAGGCCAAGGTGAGCCCATTGAGGTCTTTGATGTGCAATCCCTCGCCTTCGGCCATGTTGACTTACTCAATCACACAGCTCCCAGCCTCTAGTAGCAAAACATCAACTAGCACACTGCTTTCCGGGTTCTGTTAAAACACTTTGCATCAACAATGATTGGTTTGTTCTGCTGCTCCGAAGCCAAGCTATTGATGAGACATGGAAAAGTCACAGGAGTGTTTGGTCTTGCTTCGGCTATTCTCACGCGTCGCATATCGAGTAGCGAAGTTTGACGTGATCCACAATGGCAACAACACTGTCAAACATCCAGACACAGACGGAGAGATGCACTACTAAACGGACTGGGAGTCTAAGAGGAAATTCCAAGGTCAGAAAAAAATAAACTCCTCGTTAGCATATATCCGAGAAATCTTGGCTAATCCTTGACCTGCTCTCTCTCTCGGCTTCCCAAGTAATCAATTCATGCAGCCATCGTTTCGCGAAACGTGAACCCTCCCACTGGTCTTACCCTATACACATTCATCCGCGACCTCGCTCCTCTTCCCAAGTCGTTCCATATCTCAATCTGGACGATCTATATTTACGCACACCTATTACCCTTTGCCCTGTCTTTCGACTCAATTGTCAAGCTTCAATTTCTTGGTCGTAATGTGGAGGCAGTATCCGGCTAATTCTGAGCCATGGGTGTTTCTAAACCCAACTTAACGTGGTTCTATACCTACGAAGAACACATTGGCAGTAACAATGTTCTTGAAAAGCTCTCAATGCTTCGACTTCTCCGTCCATTGTTGGACTCGAGATGGCGACAAAGGCCCATTGTGCGCAGGTCTCCTCCAAGCTTGATCATTTGTTCATCGCTTTTGTCCATGGCCTTTGTCGAGTCTGCCCAGAATAAGGACTATGCGAGCGTGTTCATCGACTTGTTCAGGCTAACTTAAATATTCCCTCAGAGTCAACATGAGATCACACTGGCTGGCCGTTTGCATTTAAAGGACCTACAACTCCATCCCCAAGTCGTTCTTTACAATCTCCAACAAACCTCGACAACCCCGGGAGCTTCCTTCAGATATAAACCTCGCCAATCAAATCGCTTGCCATTTACCGATTACAGCCCCGAACCCATTTCCTACTTTCACAATGCCTGACAATCACAGAACCGTGTCGAGATCCGATTTTCGCTACTACCTCTCCAGGCACTGGCAAATCGAACAGAGAGTCCTATCAAAGCCGTTCATCGCAGACGCTCTGGCGGAGTTCTGGGACGACTGGTTGTCGAAGCAGAACCCAAGGCGGTATCGACTGTGGCCCAATTCCGGAGACGTCTTGAGGATTTTCTTGCTTGTCTTGGCCGAGCCCGATCGCTGGTGCTACAGCAAGCCAAATCCTGACAAGACGACCTGGTCCGAGACAGCTCATGTGGTTCGCCTCGCCGTCCGATTCTCGCCTCTCGCCCATAGTGAAGGCGTGGGCTATGCCCGCTACGTAGACTTCGAGGCGCGCTGGAACATCGTTTTCTATGCTATTCACCATGCCATTTGGTACTACAAGGTTCGCATTTCCGGAACTTACCTACAACCTCAAGTAGACGAGATTGTAATTCCGGATACTGATGAACAAAGCCTCAATCTTACGACAGAGTAAGCAGCCGGATCTCAAAGGGAGTAAGTGAAGAAGCGCATCGTAGTTATTTACACAAGATACCTCCATATTGCACAATGTATAAGTCAATACTAGATCTATAGCATCATTTAATTGCCCTCTGACTTTAACTGAAAAGTCAACAATCATATGTGACAAGTCCCTGAATGCACAAAATCTTCAGCACAATAGCAGCTACCTTAGCGGCATATATCGAAAAGAACAGATGGGATGTAGTTGCTTTTCACTAGAAAGTCACTGTATTTGGATTATTATACGTCGCTGCCTTTGTCTGACGGTAATGGCCAGCTGGTAATAGCGTGGTGAGGCTGGGGTTGCCCAGTACCACCGACCCATGAGCGAGACTGATAGACGATGGTCTACCTCTGGAACAACGGATGACAAGGTGGGTCTGACAGTGCCGAGTTTGTAAGCTTAATTTAACCCTAAGCTCACATGAACTACAAGCAAATTCTGTCCAGTTTCTGAGAATAGGGCGCACACTTCCGTTGTCCCCAACCGCAGTCTGACACATTCCCTGATATGGTAAAAAATATTGTCTATAACCTTTGAACTTATACCAAGATATTGGCAAAACAAGTGTAGAGTAAAAAAGTTTGTGGTAATAAGCAGTCTCTTCCGCAAACTTCCGAGTCCTTCGCCGTAACATGCTAAACTAAACACAGAGGAGTTGCCCTAAGGAAGGGGTTGAACTTGGCCCCGAGCGACATCAGTCAGTTTTCAAGAATCCAATTTGCTTAAAGAATGGGAGCTCACCTGTTTGCAGTCTTCTATTGACTTTGTCAAAGCCCCCTCCGCCACGATGACGAGTTGTCGAGTGAAGCCACATGCTCGAGCGAACAATTCAACTAGCCACGACCATTCCAGTGTCTGAGCCGAGCTCGCTGAAACTGTTGATCCATCTGTCGGTATCGTCTCTCAATTTCATCAGCGTCATCACCATCACGCAGTCTTCTCGGTACAGGCGCTTCCCAGCCTTCCTGGACTCGTCCCGGGCGGCGCTCTGGGTTGTCCGCAGCCCTCCTTGCGCGCTGCTCTCCCTCAGAGAGACTGTCTTCTCGAATCTGATCTTGACAGTGGATTCTGCACAGGTTGGGATAGTACCTGTCGCCCGCTTCCCGGGGATCAGCACAGTTGTCGTTGCTGCAAGCCTCTGCCACGCAGTACCCCCCTGGGAGCTTGGCCATCTGGTCACATCCCTCGTTGCGGCATTGGTGGTCCTCGCAGAATCGCTTTGCTCTCGCTGTTTGAGAACGACAGTCGGCTGCCCCACAGATGTGCTCGGGACAAAAGCGGACGTGGGCTGTGGCTCTTTCGAAGCAACCAAAAGCTCTGCAAGTGTGGGCACGACAGCTCCGCGAACGAAAGTTACCTATTTCGTTAATAGGTTCCCGGCATCCCGGACTGTTACAAGTATCTGGTAATCGTTAATATGCCTCTCAATAGCAGTGGCATGTAGGAAACTTACGATCGAGACACCATCGATGACCAGGTACTCGTTGCTGGTCACGAGCGGAGTTGCAAAAGGCAACGCTGCACCTGTGCTCTGGACAAAATGCTGTGCCTGCTGGCAGGACAGCATCGCAGGCCATCCCAGGAGCTTGGCACAGGTGATGGTTAGCACATAAAAACTTGATAGTCCCATGTGAGTCGATAACGGAAAAGTCTTCGCATCCCAGAGCGGCGCACGGTTGATGGTATATGCACATCCGCTCGTCCTGACCCCGTCGATATCTTTCACGAAGGCAACTTTCGTCTTGGCAACTGTGCCGTCTGCAAAAACGACCATCAGGAACCCGGTCATATTCGCAATCTCCCCTTTCGCAGCACTTGTCAACAGCATGGGCTGTGCAGTACTCGCTGAAAGGGGCGTTGCGTCTTTGGAAGCATTGTCCGCTGACATCGTCATAGTACATGCACGCGTCTGTGTAGTCGTTATCTTACATGATTCTATCCCCATGCTTACTGTTTCTGGATGAAAGATCAGTGCACGTACGTTTTGGACAGAACCAAGGCCCATTGATCTCAGAGTACTTGAACTTGTATCGATCAAGCTGGTCACTGCAGGCAGGCTCTGTACACGTACTGTCTAAGAAGCCTCAGCGTTTGATCATCTTCAGTTCCAACTTCAAGGTTACTCACGGTTTTCACAGTATTGGCGACGCTTGATAGTCTGCGTTCTGCAACGTAGCGGTCCAGCGTCACATACATCTCACCAAAGTTAGCGTGGAAATGCAGCTGAACTCACGAGTTGCACACTTACGATCCTCACAGAAGTAGGGGGAGTACCCTCCATAAACTTCGAACCGTGCCGTCTTGTTGTTGCAATGACGGGCTATGCATCTCTTTCTATACCCTTGATCGTCTCGGCCATGTTTGTCCAGGTAAGGTCCCTTCGACTTTCGAGTAGGCCCGTCTCTTGTCATCGTGCTGTAGTTGCAGATCCAGCTTCGGTGTCGATCCAATATTGAAGAACTTTGAGCTGTTCTCGACGGTTATGAACACGATTGAAATAAAAATGGGAAACTATTTTCGGCAAGCAATCGTATATGAGTTGTTACACTTTGTAGCGATGAGAGAAGGACAAGTGCAAGTACGAGGAAGAGAGTTGGGTTGGTCCAGCTTTATAGGTCTACGACGAGCCTCAGCGTAGCCACTTTCAAGCGAAAACTCTACGGGATTCCTCATTCATGCTTGAAAACCCGAGCCTCTTCGACAGTGAATCACTGACGATGGGGAGTCTTTGTGCGCGGGTGGGCAGCTAAGAGCTAGTTGGTGTGCTGTATCACCTTCCAGGCAACTTTTGTGCTCCTGGTGCGCTACCCATGAGATTGCCTGGAAATTCAACCACCCAGTCTCCCCACAGCTCCCGCAAGCCGAAGGCAGAGTTTGCCTTGGCGATGAATAGCAGTGGTGGAAGCTGGGCGTGTGCTTCGCTTATGGAGCAACACCATCGGCACGCTTTGCTGGCGCAAGGCATGGAATAACCAACAGATGCGGCAGATGCGTTGGAGGCCGCTGCAAGCAGAGAAAGTATGACAAGATTCAACCACCGTTCCTCGGAGACAGCAATGCACAATGACTCAACGAACAGTGTCGACTCTGTTGTGAAGCAGTTTAGGAAATGATTGGGGCTCTTCATTGAGTGTGAGACGTGGTATCTCCTTCAGGGTCTCTTTCCAGAACCGAAGTTTGGAAATTACAAACCTTCAGCTCGAGCCAGACAAATCAGCCTTGATCTTCAGCCCGGCAGTGGTCGTTTCTGTAATGACCCAGCAGATGGAATCCATGTACAGCCCTGTATTTTTACCCTTAGCCAATACTTGCATTCCCATCGCTCCTGTAATCGACGAACAAGACTGTGAGGCAAGCATGCAAAATTTGGCCTCCCAAATCCCCGTATGATGAGTCCCTTGAGGTTTTGAAGTGACTGTTGGGATGAAACCGTCGGCTGTGCCAGTATAAAAGTGAGACTATTAAGCGTGATACATATTGACTCGTCGAGACTGGGTGTCAAGCTTCAAAACTTTGTTGCGCCGCATCATTATTTCTCGATCACCCATATCTTCAGCCAACGTTCCCCCAATTTCATCTGTAGGACGATATTCTTGTAATCACCCATTTGATTTGCTCAAGGTTGAGACTCTTATCTCGGTACCGCTCAGTTACATTCAGTGTTTGGTTCGGAAGGCTGTCCTTCGTGAGAGGTCATGGTAGTGTCGTGATGTAAGCTGTGGAGGACGAAGTCGTTCGGCTTTGACAAATATCGAAGTCGCATACGTAAGGGATCGAAAAGTATCATGAAAGACAAGCGGTTGATGAGTCAATATCGCGGCTAGGTAGGAATAATGACAGCTCCCTCTTGATCTCGAGGTCGTTGAACCTGTCACCTGTCAACGGTCAGCCAGTGAGCACATGTCTTTGAGGCAACTGATACTCGTCCTTCTGTGGAAAAGGGTAGGACATGCAGTATTTGGAATCCTGAATAGCTACTCACGCGGCTCTCGACTGATGCTCTATTTGCATTCTAGTGCGGCTCTGTTCCAAGACACAAGCTAGGGCTATGTCTCAAGGATGGGATAGTAGAGCTGCAGTGTCGTCCATAATGAGTTTGGAAAGCCAGATGCTGCATTTTCGAGATACGCAGATGGCCCTTGAAAATCCTTCTACACAACACAGCTCCATTAGTATGCAAAGGGCTTTGGAAATTTTGTGCGTTGGTCTTCCAAAGTTCAAGTGTTCAAGGCTGAGAACAAAAATCCTAATAATAAGAGAAAAACACAGCAGAATGGGTAGGTAAGTAGGTAACCACTAGTAGTCATTGGAACGTGTTAGGCACGGCAAGGTGCTAAAAGACCTGGAAACAGCTTTCTCATTAGACTATAGCAGTTCTGCAAGCCCTGGGCCCTGGGAACCAGATGCTCCTTGTCACTGCATGCATGCATGTAGCCGACCGCCTTACTTGTTTGAAACCATTTTGGCGAGAAACCCGCCCTGAAAACCACAACAACCCTTTCTGGCTGGGTGTTTGCCCTTGTGGTACTCTGATCGTACACAACGCCCCTTTGACGAACTCCGATGATATGCAGTACCTCGGTCAGCAGTCCCTCAGCGCTTTCAGCGTGAGGGTGCCTTGCGTGAAAGGTCTGTCCTTCTCACTTGGTTCGTCAAGAAGAGCAAGCTCTTGAGACTGGACAGCACGTCCAAGGGCTGGCTCACAAGAATCTGCAGATCCCGTCCTTGCTAACACCATCTCGCCTAGGCCTCGTACAGCAGCTCAAATGGAAGGGGTCCTGATGCGATCAAGTCACTACTCTGTGAGAGTGACAGATCGACCCCGAGCTTTTGGGCCAGAACCCCCCGGGCCCCAAACCATCGATAACTTCGAAGCCGAACCAGAGGGATGAACATATTCAGTGCCATACCTCACTGCTGCACATGCCATCGTCGCCAGACCGCTCGCTCCACTTGGCCAGAAAGGGTGAGGGTGTAAGTCCGGGTCACCGGGTGCGTAACGCTGGCTAGCTGCCGTTGTCGGTATGGCCACGACACTCTTTCTGCTTCGCAAGCTCTGCTTCGACCTGTCAATCCTACACAAGCGCAGCAGTCAACAGTTATGACTCTTACCTCGCTCGGCCTTGCCCGCAATGTCTCCCATGGGGAGACACTAAAGGTGTACGTCCAGCATCCGCGTGGCATCTCCAATAGGACCTTCATGGAACGGGGATCCCAGCATTTAAATATGACCTTGTCTCTTGCTCATTGTCACGCGTTCGCAAGAATCACCAGATCTAGAGATATGAGCTAGCGACTCCCGAGGGCTCGGTGGCCACGGGGTTGATGTACACGTTGGGCGAGATGGGCTGCGAACCAGACAATACTCTCTGTAACCGACTGTGTACTACTTTTACACTCCGCTTGGCCTCGGGCGTATACCCAACTTGGCGAACTCTCTTCGAAAAAACGTCTTCTATGAGTCATTACGGGCCGAGTCGAATCCAGCTAGCATCCGGCACGGCAGTTGAACTGTTGCGCCGCAGCCCTCAACAGAGCAAGAACAAGCGTTTGTAACACCCAAGCGATGGGTGGGTGGTCTGTTGGTAACGTTCCCTTGTCCCAAGCAAACCGATCTCTCGATTGACATGAGGTACTCTTTAGTGTTACAGAGGAAGTACAAGGCGATTTGAGGCCTACCCCTCTGAAGTTATTGGAAAGATGAAGGAGACTGGCTACGATTTGGTTTCGAACTAAGCAACATCCCTCAGCTTTCGACTAACGCAGACTCGCGACCTTGAAGCCCGAGAGCGCACGGGAGACCAGACCGGCAAGCTTGTGTATCTTTAGAGTGGCTCTTTATAGAACTGGTCGAAGTCAAACGGTAATGGAAGGGTTGCAAGGAACAGAGGTTGACTTTGCGACTAACACATTGCTGGCAGGATCTATAAGGAGGATTCCCGCGTTTCCAATCAAGGGGTGATTGTATTGATATTCAGCACCTTTATCTATACCTCTATATGCTAACGGCTCCCATGAATTCAGGTTCACACTTCTAGAGCTGAAAGCACCCGTCTACCATTCCTCAGGTAGCGTGCATTGCTCTTGCGAGAAGGGAAGAGTAGATACCAGTTGTACTCTCCTTCAAATATCTTCAAGCGCTCCTGACGGGTACCTTGAGTAAGTCCGTACTTCAGCAGGTCATACAGTCCCTATACTCAGATATCTCGTCGTTAACACTGAGGACATTCCAGGTTGATATCAGCCCCCGATCCTCAAATGTCTTATTCCATCGTCCCGTCTCCGCTGTGTATGCACCCCTTCGGCCGCCTCGGAGAAAAGTTGCTCTTCATAGGATTACCTCACCCGAGAAAACCCAAGCCGTCATCTGATCGACCGAGAAAGAAAGGGCGGAAGAAAAGGTCCGCTGCTCAGACCCAGGTTTTCATATTCTACGAACTCAGAAACGGCCGACGCTTTATGTCTGTGGCTCAAGAACACAAGTCCTAGATCTAGCAGTTATCATCGTCCCAGAAGAGTACGACTGACCTTTTTTCTCAGGTTGTCGGCATGTGGTCAAGCGTATGTTGTTTGAGAAGGTTGACTGACTTTGACTCTTCCCAGACACAATACTTGGCTTTGATATTTCTGTTCCTACTTGCCCTCCTCCTGAGTCTCGCTTAGCGGTTCAGAGATCTGATCTTTGTGATTACGGACTGGAGAGCCGCTCTTTACATTTCGTACCTCAGGTTAGAGCCTCTCGAAGCGGGACGAAACATGAACCAGCGAAGCTGTCGCATATCGAGAAAAGGCTTGCATCACCATGCATTCGAAAAGAGCTTTTTGCTGAAAGCCTGGCCCAAGGTCTGTTCTACCTCATCTTTCTATCTCTATAGAAGCAACGCTCTGCCCTAGTTTATATGTAACCACCTGCTCATGGCATCTTATCTGGCACGCTTAAAGCTAACGACACTTTTGTGCGGGTAGATCTCATGCCATCAGTATTTACGGTTTCGCTCCCACGATACATACGGAACCCCCGAAGAAAATGCAGAAAACAAACAAACCATGTGGACCACGAAAAGCCTCTCTGTGATAAATCAAACATCCAAAAACGAAAGTATTTATATGCAGCTTCATAGTACAAGAAATGTCGTGCAACGAGGAGAATTCGGGCCCTTGTTCGACAAGCAGGTACTGGAGACTTAGAAGATACAAAAGGCTACAGAGAAAAGCACCAATGACCAAGCTTGTTCACAATACGAATACTCTTGATATTTACCAGAATATTATATACAAGAAAGTCAGACCAACACACTTCCAAAGGTGGTTGTTCCCAAGCTGCCAAAGCTCTCTCGCCCGCAACCAGTTATCTAGGCGCTATCGATCCAAGACTTTCGTAGTTCTCTACTAGATCTTTACTCCAAGGTTGCACTCAAAGGCAAGTTTCTGGAGCTGCTACCAACATACACTGTCTTCTGGTGCTCGGTTACAACCCAGTTCTGAGATACCACATCCCAGTTACTGACGTCGCGGCGTGTCAACTCAGTCGTGAAGCTTACACTCTGACCCGGAGCAATGTTTTCGAGTCGGTCAAATCCGCGAAGGACGCGGATGGGCTCGTTCTCGCCACCCAGGCTAACGTACAGTTGAGGGATCTCATCAGACGTAGCATTTCCGGTATTCGTAATAGTAGCAGTCACAGTGTAAAGGACTTCCCACAATCGAGGGTTGCCGCCAGGGGCGCCAGAGGCAGGATGACGGGGCTGAGGTGAGCCATCAAGAGCCTTGGGAGGAAGGAATTCTTCGGCAGTCCTGCCGTACTCAGGATCACCCGACGCCTCTCTCGCGGAAGAAGAGGTGTTGAGCCATGGGTAGATGAACTGATAAATGTACCGAATGCCGGCGGGAAATGTGTAGTCAGAGAGATCGGTGCTGTAGTTGCCAAGCACTGGGGCAGCAATTGTCTCTCCAGCGGATGGCTCGTAGGGCGCATTATTATGGGCTTGAATCTTGAGGCCTGAATACTCAAAGGTGGTCCAGGATAGTCCATAGCCAAACTCGTAGATGGGGGCGGCAGTGTTGTTAGGCGCTTGAGTACCGTCCGTGCTGGGAGACCTGCGGTCAAAGTGCCGGTAATCGATAAAGACTCCCTCCGTGAAATCGTCCTGAGGGGCGCCTCTGCCATTGTTCGGCTTGTACATGACATCGGTTCCGTAGCTCTCACGAGTGCGGCCCCATGTGAAAGGGGAGCGCCCAGGGCTTGCCTTACCGTACAAGATATCGGCGATAGCGTTGCCGGATTCTTGGCCAGGGACACCAGCCCAAACAATAGCGGTGATATTGGGGTTATTGTACCATTCGGTTAGGAGAACCGGGCCGACGGTATGGAGAACAACAATGGTGTTGGGACAAATGGAAGAGACGTTCTTGATGAGCTCATCACCCTGGTTCCACAGAGTGAGGTTCTTTCGGTCTCCGTCGTTGCCATCGACACTGATGTACCCTTCACCAGCATTGGCGTTTGCAAACACGATAGCCGTAACGTTAGGCTGACTGACGAGTTTCTGGGTTTGATCCCACTGGTTATTTCTTAAGATGCTTTCGTATCGAGAGCCATCGAGGGCGGCCTGGTTCTGGAGTCCTTGGTCAGGAGTGATCAGGTAGGGGAACTGAGCGGTGCCTGAGCCCCAAGACATGGCGAGAGTACCGTTATTGCATCCACGATCATCGCAACCGTTCGGGCCTGTGGGATTTGGCCCAGCGTCTTCACCAACGACAGCCAGAAACTTTGGCTTCGTAAGGGGCAAGGAACCGGAGTTCTTGAGAATGACAGTACCTTTGGCAGCTGACTCTCGGATATGCTGACCATGATCGTGTCGAACATCAACTCCGAAGTTGATCTGCTCCCAATTCTCTTGGGCAGCGGCTTGGACGTAGCCGTACGTGTCTCGGGTCCAAGAGGAAAAGTTGATGTCTGGTAAATCTTCGACCGTTTTCCCAACCTTGAAAAAGGCAGCCATGATTCGCATAGCCATATCGTCGACTCTCCACTCAGGAACGGTTCCATTGATGACAGCAAGAGTCAAGTTGGCACCCCAGAAGCTGTGTCCAGTGTTGAAGGCGGTATCACCAGGCATTGACATGTCCATGCCAGCAACCGCTGTAGCCGCACCAGCATGCTGGGCTGCCCAATCGCTCATGATGAAACCTTGGAAGCCGAGCTCATCCTTGAGAATACCGTTGAGAAGCTTAGAGTTCTGGCAGCCGTATGAGTTGTTCATTTGTTGGTAAGAACACATGACAGAGCCGACCCCCGCTTTCACGGCATCCGCAAATGGCCAGAGGTAGAGCTCATGTAGTGTCTTGTCATCGACGTTGGAAGACAAAGCTTCACTAATGTTGAGAGATGGATTAGCCTGGCGGAAAAGCTCTGCAAATTTGTCAGTGTACTTGTCTCATACCGAGTTGAAAGGAAGTAGGTCATACCTTGTTCGTTGCCGAGATAGTGCTTGGCACAGGCTATTGTTCCTGCGTCTTGGATTCCAGTAACGCTCTCGAACATGGCAATACCAGCCATGTAGGGGTCTACCGTGAAGCCCTCCCAATTCCGACCTCCAGTTGGCGTGCGGCCAAGAGGGCCGGTCGCCGGACCGAGTGCAACATCAATACCCTTTTCTCGATGTTCAGTACCCTGCAAAAGACCGCGCTGATACCAGAGTGCTCGACTCCACGAAGCACCGGCAGTGATGCCGGTCGGGAAGGCGCTGTTGTAGTCCGAGAGTCGAATACCTAAGGGGCCATCCTGCATGCAAAGGCCGCGGAGACCGAAACGAGGGATGGAGCCAACATTTCCGACGCAGCGTTCGCCCATCCATCTGCCGTAGGTGTTAGCATTGCCAGTGGAGAGATAGAACAAGTCCCAGAGAGTCTGCTACCAAGAATCACAAGGAGTCGGTTAAGTACTTACCCGACACCGGTGGTCAGATTGACCTTTTCGAGAAGCGTCAATTGCGACACGAACTCTTTAGCTTTGGTATAGGCATCCTGCCAGCCAGTAGCTTCCGGATCCATCCATGGTGATGGGTAGTGTGGGGGCGAGAAAGCTAGATCATCGGCCCTTGAGATGACCTGGAGGGGGCTCTGAGCGTCAGCTTGGGAGTTTGCTAGAGGAGCAAATGCAAATAAGAACGAGAAAACGACTGAAGCATGCATTGTAGGTGACGATCTGTTTAGTCTGCTTGCATGTCACAGCCCTTGATGTTTGCCGTGGGAGGCATGCAATGAGAGACAAAGAGAGACGACCACCTGCAAGAATGAAGGACAAAGCAGCTCGATATATGCATTTATGATGAAGATGAAGCAAGGATGAGCTCCATCTGGGAGGAGTAAGGCATTTTCACCAGAAAATGTACGGTGAGGAGCAGCCAGTGGAGGAAGTTGACTGGAACCAATTGGGTGATCGTGGAAAAACACAGGGGGGTTTCAAAAGCTGGGGGTGCTTGCCTTGGGAGCTCCTGCTGGGAAGAAAGCAGCGTCCGTGCCAACGGCCACAAGAAGGGCTCCGGCAAGCCACTTAACCTTCATTCTTTTCTTTCTCTCGTCTCCTGGGCTTCTTGTATGTCAGTTCTCTTCGTTCTTTTGCAAACAGACAATTTTGAAAGGGACATGGAGGACGAACAATTGGCACCCCGAAAGTACGCTCAGGAAGGTAAGGTAGGATCTACAGACAATTGCTGATCATCCAGGCAGAGTAAGAGAGCGGCTCAGCACTTTGAAGTCTGGAGAACCGCAAATTCAACGGCCAACAAGAAGAAACGGTCGTTCGAGCGGGTGATCGTCAACTTCATGTAATTGCCTGGGCACAGAAAAGCAGCTGGGGAGTCATTGTGTCTTTATGTGCGGCCCGGATATTGCTTCGTGTCGAGGCATCCCAAACAAGGGCGTGACTCGACTTGGGCCGGGCTGTTTATTCCCATCCTCCTTCTCCCTTCTCCTCAATGGTCAATACTACCATGTCACGCTTTGGCCGCGTATCCCTTCCTTCGAGGATCAGAAACAGGGTTCTTGTATCTGCACGTTGCTTTGGACGTTGACTAACTTCTCCACAAACTACAGGTGATCTTTTGTGGCTTGATCCGGAGGCAACCTCGACGAATCTCTAACCCAGACACCACTCTCGCCGATCCGCTAGAACTCATGACAATTCCGCGCGCTGTTTACCCCACAGCTCATCCATCATTAACGTAACATCAACGCCCACACCCCAGGGTGAAGCTGCATCGTGACTGGACGCTTGTGCTTTGCGGGGAAGCGCGGCATTGCAAATATGGTTGTGTCCCCGCTCGTGGGGAAAAGGGCCGATGACGGGCACAAACCCAAAGGTTTTGTCAACGACTTCACTAACATAGCAGGGGATCTTCGTGAAAGTGGTGACCAGCTGACGCCCTTGTGCTTGGGCTTTTGTGAGACTACTACGGTAGTCTTACGATTTGCTCGGACGTAGTTAACGATGTAGAGTTCTGGCGGTGTTGACCTCACGCTATCATCGGACGCAAGGTCAATCGAGGATGGAACTGCCCAACTCCTAAGCCAAGATGGTGATCGACAACTTTAACTTCCTAACGGCGTGGTGCATTTATCACTTCAATATCCTTTTTGTCTATGACCAGCTTTTTATTGGAGCACCTTGGTTATTCGAGGGCCCCTCCAAAACTAACGCTCCCTTCTCGGCTTTAAACTAACGGGTTTTAAGCACAGGTTGTCTTAACCGCAGCCCTTGATCGTCGCTTTCTACCCTCGGCCGAGATGACGAACAGCCCCATCATAAACATCCGGCTATTCCCCGTGGCGCCTTTGCTCCTCACAATTATTCCTCCCCGCATCAAATCCCGCCTTGGTCCCAGGCGTGTCGACTGATTGCCCATGCAGAAGAACGGAGAGGAGCACCCTTGGCCCCGCGCTCTTCGGCCCGTCTCAACTCCAAGGGATATAGACCTAGTCCTAAATCCCCCACAGGGGCATCTGTCAATGCAGTGTGTTCGGCGGGTGCCGCCACGAGGTTACAATTTACACAAGTTCCTCACATGCCAAGGCCCACGGCATGGATGCATCCTGCGATGAACCGCTGAACTGGGGGATCGGTGGTGCCTCGGCCTTGGCCGTTTAAATCGACCGAGAACGCGGAGAGGTGAAAGGCCTTCGAATCAAGTGTTTTAAGGTTAAATGGTTGACCACTATTAACTATGTATAGTCGCAGCTTGAATACCTAAGAAGGCTGGTAGACAGTATAGCCTGTCCTGTATCTCTGCCCCCCTGTGCAAGTGACCAAGAACGCCCGTGACCATCTTCCGACGACCATTCATGTATGCCATGACCAACCTGGGTTCTGTCCCACTCTCCTACTGCCTTTGCCTCCTTTCGTCAAGAGCTCGATTTGCTGCAATGACACTCCTCAACCGCCCCTTGTCTGGAGTCCCGACTTAGTAGATACCAGGGATGATGCGGTATCGGACAATTTGCTTGTACTTCTCCCAGTCTTCGCCGTACTTGCGGTGGCACTTCTCATCATCGCGACCATCACGGTGGATAAGAAGGACGGCAAAGTACACAATGTAGAAGTAGGTGATGAGCATGCCCCATCCCTTGGCCTCACCCTGAATAACCTCCCTGCCGTCCCGCATCACATACGCACCCTCGGCTTGGGCCCCCGCGCTCAGGATCTGGTAGCCGGCGAGACCAGTGGGCAGACAGTAGGGCCAAGACTGGATCCAGTCACCCAAGTAGTTGATGTGTCGGGCAATACCCCACCAGCCGGAGATGAGGAGCTTGCTGCCCTTCTTGGTCTGGAGGTACTTGAGGTGAGACACCTTGGGGTCGTTCGGGTTCGTACGGAAGGCGTTCTTCTCGCTGTTGGCAGATCGGAAGATGTAAAAGCCAGTGGCGATGAGCGCCAGCACGCTAGCCAGGGCCAAGGGGCTGAGCGAGACGGGGTGGACGGCCAGGTAGCGGGTCTGGAGAGAGTAGACGAAGGGGACCCAGACGAGGTCGCCAAAGGACAGCATCATGCCAAACCCATCAGTGGTGATGTCCATGGTGGTCAGGATCGCAGGCTCATTCCACCAGGAGTCAATGACATAGAGGGCCTGAACGAGCGTGATGCAGATGGAGCTGTTGGTAACATAGCCGTAGTTGCGGTACTGCTGGGCGCACCAGTTGCAGTTCAGGATGATCCAGCCCATCATGCCGGGTCGGATCTCCAAGAACTCCTTGATGTCAACTTCGCCGATGAAGGGAATGGTAACGCGAGGGTTGAGCTCGCGGCCGATGAACCAATCGTACAGCATGTTGCCCGAGTGTCCGCCTGCCGCAAGCTCGCGCATCTCCACATTGCCGGGCTTGACGCTGAAGCTTCGCACGTAGACAAAAGTGGCGAAGGCGTACGAGAGGATGATGCTGGCCGTCAGGATCTGGATGAAGTTGTCCGAGATGAAGGTCCAGACGGGGAACTCGGCTCCTTGAGCGGCAGTTCCAGCAGCAAGAAGAGCAAGGGTCGCCGAGGAGGAGTACAGGGCTAGTAAGAGTCAGTATGTCGCTACAGGAGGACTTTGGCAAGTCAGCACGAACTGTTGAGTCGGTAGTTGAGTCGGCCACCGGAGCGCAACTCAGTTCCCTCTATCTCGGTCGCGGGCAGCACCCGGTAGAGGATCAGGGAGAGCAAGTTGTAGACCACGACAGCGGCCGACGCTTTCCAGCTGACCAGTCCAGCAGCTCCGTTCTGAGGCCAGCCGACTTCTTCTTTGAGGGTATCGAGCGAGAGCGTCTTGGGGTGTAGGAGAGACGGCGCGGGGCAGCCCGAGATGTCGTTGCAGGCAAAGTTGAAGACGTAGACGAGGACGGGAAGGAAGAAGGAGATGGCAAAGGCACCGGGACTGTCAATAAGTGAGTAAAAAGGTTGGTTTTAGGGGTCCCTGAGGATTGGAAGATTCAACTTACGGTCCGAAGAACTCGTAGCCGTGCTGCTCCTCCGAGGGGACGGTCTTGGACTTGGGAGCCATGTTGGAATAGACGCGACTGTTTGTGTTGCAGTGCAATTGAACGGGTCTAATACTTCAGATCCAGGAACGATCTCTGGGTCTTACACTCGGCGAACTTCGCGAGCAATCCTTTTTGTCTTTTTCCCACAAACAATTGGCAACCGAAGAGAAGTTTACAACACGACGTCAACCACTTATGGGGCGGAAGCTTGTCAATGTCTGCAAATTGCAGAGTGGTCGTCACCAGAAGCGTCGGGAGACTCCAGTTCCGGGTGGGTTCATTTACCTGAGCTTCGAGCTTTTCGGTGCCCCGCTACTTTTCTCCTTGTCGTATTCGGCTTGGGGTTGGTTAGTCTCGATTTAAAGCTCGACAAGGCGTCAGGGGATCTCGGTGATCGG
The DNA here is from genome assembly GCA_017140155.1 of Fusarium devonianum. Classification (NCBI taxonomy): domain Eukaryota; kingdom Fungi; phylum Ascomycota; class Sordariomycetes; order Hypocreales; family Nectriaceae; genus Fusarium; species Fusarium devonianum. The sequence goes on along the minus strand of JADBHU010000010.1, from coordinate 3,232 downwards.
TGGTAAGGGACGCCGACAAGGATGGAGCATGAATGTCCAACGGACAAATACTTCTGCCGGTGTCTTTCCCCCCTGGAGGGCTCAGGTTGACGGGACGTGGGGATGTCTCCTGGATGCTTTGGTGTTGCGCTTGGCCAATCACTGGACACGACTGCCCCTTCCGGGCCCCCTAAACTTAGCAAGGCGGCGAATCTACTTGGAGAAGCCAGTTTGAGATTTGGGAACTGATTGAGGGTCGCACGCGTAATCAAGGACGGTTCCTCTTCAACCCGTCAAGTTCTTAACTCTTGCAGGTCGATCGAGACGTTGTATATCCTTGTCTGTTTGAACATTGGTCCTGTCCTTTCTGTCCAAAGCTCTCTGTCTGTTTGTCTCATATCCCTCCCCCTTTCCCCTTGGTGACATCTCCACGGTGACGAGGGTGCTGTTGCAATCTACAACCTGTTCCGAGGCGCGATACCCGTTGTCCGCTTCCCTCCAGTCTTTTCCGCTCCTAGGCCTCCTCCACGATAACAGACCGAACCGTTCGATATGCGCTTCCAAACATTGTCTTTCGTCTTGTCTCTGGCCGCTGCTGTCAGCGCAGAGACCGAGACGGAGACTGAACCCGAGACCGAGTTCGCGACTGCGACTGCGACTGCGACTGCGACTGCGACCTACGTGCCATCAAGTGCCATCAACATCCCACTATGTACGGCGACATCACATACCGGCAGTGGCGGGTTCTTCGATCTGCGACCGGACATGGCCATTGTCCCCGATGAGAACACAAACAAGAAGTACGCCGTGACCAAGGACTACTTCTCAAAGGGCTACGATTACGGCAAGAACTTTACGTTGAACATCTGCGGCCCCGTCGTGGACCCCATTGAGAATGTAGTGGGCATAGACGCCGCGCTCTGGCAGAACGTGAGCGCATACTACATGTCGCGTGGAGAGGTGTTCTCGATAGGGTTTGTGTGAACCTGAGTTTTGCGACCTGAGAATGCGCCAGCTGATACTAAGCAGTTCCCAATCAATGGACTTGCAGAGCCGGGGCCGAAAGCTAGTCCTCCAGTACACCGGAGGGTCTCCCTGTGGCGAGGATGCCGACGAGACCAGCTTATTCGAACGATCGCCGCAAGAAGAGGAATACCGGTACGATGAGGTCGAGGCGTCACCCAGCCCCGTACCCGGGTCTGAAGAGTCTAAGCCCGTGGACAAGCGAAGGCGCAAGTCGACCACCATCTCGTTCCACTGTGACCGGGATCCGGGCAGCACCTCGGCGAGTGTCTCCTTTGTCGGCACTGATCCTGATGAATGCGCATACTTCTTCGAGGTGCGCTCCTTACACGCCTGCGCGCACGCCGAGCCGCACAAGCCCGGCAGCGTCGGCCCCGGCAGCATCTTTGGCCTCATCGTCCTCATCACCGTGCTCGTCTACTTCCTGGGCGGAATCTTCTACAACCGAACCGTGGCCCACGCCCGCGGCTGGCGCCAGCTCCCCAACTACAGCCTGTGGGCCGGCATCTGGAGCTTCATTTCCGTGCGTCGTCCCCTTTCCGGCTCGGAGCCGGAGAGATACTTTCCCTGAGTCTTGATGAGAGAGAAAAAACTTGGGGCTGACGGATGGGTTTTTTTTCTAATAGGATCTTTTTCTTTGCTGCTTGACGGCGTGCCTGCGCCGACTTGCGCTCAAGCGTGGTTATCGCCGAGTCAGCTCGAGTCCCAGCCGGAGGGACCACAACACGGAGGCCGAGAATCGGTTGATTGACCAGCTGGACGAAGAGTGGGAGGACTGACGGAGCAAATCATGGGGGCCTTGTGTTTATGTCTCGATGGGCTACCTAGCGGCGTTCTTTTTTTCTTCTTGTATTGAGAAAACATGGGTTTTCTTTTGGGATCTAGACATGCAAGACTGGAGTTTTGGAGGGGTACGATAATGGGCGAGGCATGGTGAACCATCACCTGGATTTGGGAAAGTAGAGAATGTCAATTTCACTGTCGATATGTTCTGAATCGACTTGAAGTGATAGCACATATGTTCTTGAGCCCGTCTTGACTCTGAGGAGGCATTGCGAGCTACATGCGGATTCATTTCTCGTGCTGTGTTGTGCTGCGTTTACGTCAACAAACTTCTTTTGGGTTACCCTGTACAAGCATTACAAAGGTAAGGGCCGCGAATGGGAAGAGATCAACAACACTAATAGCCGAAATACCCAGCTTGAATACAAACTTGAACCCTGTGGAATCCTTCAAAAAGCTGCATGCGTTGATTTACGGAGACTAATCGATGTGCCTTGATCACTACTGTACATCACTCCTCAAGAACCGCAGCTGTACAGACGCACCCACAGAGCCGATCAGACTAGGTCACCTAGCGAGGTCTGAGCGTGTGGGCAAAAGTGTGAGCGGCACGGCCCATCCCTTTTCTCACATTGCTCTCACCATGAGGAACGCCACAGTAAGCAAGGGCTTCGGAGGCCAGGTCCTGGCGTGGACGCGGTCACTCTTGCATAGCACGATCGAAGGCACTCCATGTGATCGGTTGTTTTGGGGACCTGTCACCTCAGCCAGCCAGACTGCTCTAAGCTGGCCGCAGATTGGGCCATGCACTGCTTGACGAGGGGGCAAACACGTTGTTTATCCAATCGCCGCGGATGAGATACATCCCGCCTGCTTGCGGCGACAACGCCTACGGAGGAGCAAGGCCTTGCACAAAAAAGCAAGGCGAAGAGGTAAACATAGCGGTGATTGTGCTTTTGTGACTTGTAGCCTACAGGTGTTTGTTGGATCTCAGCCTTCTCAGGATCCGCAACGTGCAGACGCTAGGTGCTAGCGAGTAGCTAGTACCCAGTAAGTATGCACGAAACGTAGACAGCTACTGGAGGACACCAGCAGCCTGAATAGGTACGGTCGAGGTGTTAGCGAGAAGAGCTGCAGTGGCAGACGCCGGTAGAGGAGAGAGGAGGGCGATATCTCTGCAGGTTCTCCTCCCGGCCAGCCAGTCTCAGCCAGTCAGGGCCTCGGGCTTTCCAAGAGCTTCCACAGCCAGCCATGCATGGAACAGCTGAAGCACCAATTACCATGTGACATAGCCGGACGAGACGTCAAAGTGAGAAAATGGGGCTGCTGCGATATCCATGGACCCGGGTATAGGATCGATCCAAGTCTGCACGATGCGCGACCCCAGCCCATGGAAGTGCAAGGGACAACAAGCCCCTGCCCCTTGCTCCCTCAACGGCCATGGCCC
>JADBHU010000009.1:0-22337 GCA_017140155.1 Fusarium devonianum | reverse complement strand
GGGGGGCGCCTTCCCTCTGAGACCGGGGTGGGATTCTGGGAAGGTTGTCGTGGTTGCGGCGAGCTCGGGCGGGTCTCCCTTGCAAGCCTGGGCTCCGGCTGCGACTTCCTGGGCTAGGTCCAAAAGAGTTGGTGGGGTATGAGCATGCAGGGAAGGCGGTTGGTTCCCCGATGGTGGGCTTCTCTTTTTTTCCCTCTTAGATAATGTGGGCCGTGCTCGGTACTGGATTAGGCCCCGTCGTTGGCACTGGCTCTTGTTATTTGTTGATGTCTCGCCGGGGGGAGGCAGCTCAGGAAAAAAAAAAAACAAAGTCCGGTCGCCGGGTGAAATCTGGTTGCTTTTTTTCTCCCCTACGATTAGCCGTTGATTGGTTGCTGGTCGGTTTCCGTTTGTTTAGCTGGGTATGACTCGTAACAAAGCGTCCGCAGAAACTGATAGAACCGCAGTCTCAATTGCAAACAAACAAGTAATCAAGTCGCAACTGTTGTTCCGCAGGTTGATTGATTGTCCCAAGAGGGGAAGGGACGCAAGGGGTGGGACAGAAGGATGGGAAGGATTTCCAGCTCCGATAGAAAGCCGTTGAAGAGAAAGAGAACTAGACTAGCCGGACATGGCGGTTATATCAAAGCGGGAAGTGTAAAACCAGGTCATGCATGCATGAGATGCTGGGCTCGTGGGCGTCTGCGTCTGAGAGGCGGCTGGGCTGGAGTGCGCGCGCGCGCTGGACAGCACAGGACAGGCCAAGGGCCGAGTAAAGTTGCAGTCAATGGCTGAAGAGAGGAACAAGCGCTCGGCCGTCCACGTGTAAAAGGTACCTAGGTTGGTTGAGTTGTCGGTTGGGCGCGAGTACATGGGCCTCGTTGTTGATGCTGCTGCCAGTACTTGTACAGCGGCTGTAGCCGTACGTACTAGGTGAGGTGGCATAGTCACTGTACTTTATGCACCTACTCTGTTTCTAGTACTCTACCTTACTTGAAGCAGCACTTATTATTACTACTGCTATATACTAGGTACTATATTCAACCTATTCGAGGTAGTATCTTTGAAACATGTACATCTCTTGGTGGGTGATGTTGCACGGTGACCTTGAAATTACCCGTGAAGACTTGCTTGAGCTCGTGCTTTCCTCCATCTCCTCCTCTACTCTGCACTGATCGATCTACAGGCAGAAGTATAGAGAACTCACTATAGCTCTACAAGGGACAGGGATTAAGGATGGCTGATGTGTCCGGAGCGCGGGTGGGGAGGCAGCCGTTGGGAGACTCTGCGTCTGCCTTCCCGCTGCTACTACGTATGTTCTCTTCCGTCCCTGTTCTGCCAACTCGCCGACGGGGTTCGCATCGTGACGTGGTGCTGGAGGAGAGAAGAACAGGTGGAACGAGGAAACAAAGCCACAGGCTCATGAGTGACTGGCGATTCAAAGAAAGCAAAACTTGGACTTCCATTGCAATGCCCCATTCCCAGAGCAGTTCCAGTGGACCATCGCAGGGCGCTGTGGGTTTTTGCAGACTCTTCCAGGGTTCCTAAAGTGGGGCCTTGATACCCGACCTCGCTGTACATTACCCAGTAGGAGAATTACTCCTAGGAAGCTTCTGGAGAAGCTCTAGCCAGGTGAGATGGGGGAACTGACCGCTAGCCGGTGATAGAGAGACATGCTACGGCACAGAGTACGGTCCGTTACTGCGGGCAAGACACGGCGCGTGCAAGGGGACCCATCCTTGTTGTGGCCGTTGGCACTGGGCTGACTAACAGGCAATAACAGAAGCACAACTCCAGAGCAATGACGCTATATCTGCACAGAGAAAAAATAATGACGCTGCAATGATATACACGGTGTGGCCTTTGCGGCTGCAGTAAATTGTCTACTAGGGAGGGGGAATTGTCAAGCCCTGGTGAAAAGGTTGAGTGCAATGAAAGACATGCACTTCAAGCCAGAGGGACCCTTGAAAGAGAGGAGGCGCCCAACGAACCTGGGCAACAACCGAAAGACCACCTGCTGTGTGGTGAAATGGACACTTGAAGCCTCTAAAGTTGCAGACAAGAGCTCAATGGGGACCTGTTCAATCAATAAACCGATTTGGAATGCTTCTACAACCCATTGAGTCGCTTGACCGTAGCACTATTTTGTTGCTAACAAGAGAATGCAACTTTGATATCGCGGGATGTGGGACACATCTTAGGTACAACCCTCTGACAGCTCCGAGGTCTTTCTTTCACGTGGAAACCAGAGCTCCCCCTCCGGTCTTTCCCATTGGATATCACCGCCATTTTCCCTATCATTTTCTTTTTCCCATCTCCTCAATCCTTCGATCCGTTGACCGACGCCCTCAACTCGTGATTCTCTCATGATCGCGCGGCACCCCCGCGTCTTCTGGTCGTTGACCGCACCCAAAGCTTCTATGCATTGCTCTTGGCCTCTTCCCATCCCCTCATCAATCTTCCCACTTGTCGTCCCACTCTCTAGCCCTCCCTGTCCTGTCAACCAGGGCTTCCCACAGTCTGGCTTCCGTGCCTAGACAGTCTAGGGCACAGCAGCCGCGCTGGCGACAAGGGTACAGGGAGCTTGTTAAGAGCCAGCAGGGGGGCACGTAGCCCTGCCCTTCAGCACCGCCTCTCCGGGTCGGCTCCCCTAAAGAATCTGCTCTTGCCGCCTTCTGCTCTCAGAGAGGTCTGGAAGCCCCATCCTTGTCCCCGGAATCCCATGTATCCATGAATCGGGGGCGACTACAGTGCGCACACACGTTCGCCTCGCCAGTAAGTTTCTGGTTTCCCCCAGGTACAGGCTCCAGGGCACTTGTGCCCAGTGCGCGTGCTGCTGCTCTCATCTCAAACATCCTGGTGGAAAGCTCCAACCCTTCGCTGACTCTCGATTGCGTATGCTTCTGCTCCGCTCGGATACAAACAGACTTTGGCTCGTTTTGCCGCCGCCAATGAACTCAGTAGCGAAATAGGAAAAGCCGCTGACGACCCCAATCCTATTGTGAAAATCAACGTCATGCTTCTTCCAAGGCACGGTTAATCAGCCTCTGTCCTCTCCCCATCAAAAGACCGTTGAAAACATGCAGTATTACGTCGCTTCCATCTCGAGCTGGGCCCAGATGGAAGCAATGTCGTCGATCACTTCCCCGATGAGTTTGGACGCTGGATTCTCCCGGGTCCTCATCCATGCGCCCGTTGCTCCCCAAATGCATCTACCCCATTCGCCAATTCTGCTAAAGCGCAAGGGGCGTGTCTGGTTCGATGGATTGAACCGACCCGGCGGTCACATCGAAGATGTTATGAAGCCAGCAGCAACGCTTCAGTTCTGTTAACACTGTTACTGTAGACGGCTGAATCGGATTTGATATCCACAACAGGACCCCCATATGCCGAGTCTTGACGAATGGGATGCATGTGTTTTCCGGCTGCACCACATTTTGCCATCGCTGGCTTCGCCGGTTGTCTTTAGCGATCGAGACGGCCAAACACAGTATTATTTCTTTCCCTCCGCTCGGGATTGCGACATCAACTTCTCCAGGCTCAGAAAACAATTCATCGATCCGCCCATACGCCTCTCTAGTGCGCTCTCATCCACTAGCTGGCGGCTGCCCACTCGATGACCCTCGTTCGCTTCCGAGGTGGCTGGTTCTATGACGATGTTACCTCGGCACAAGAAGAGGAAACCGGTCAACTATGTGACATCTCTGGCATCATTTCTCTACATCAGGAGTTATCGACATCAGAACTTTGTGTGATATGGCCATTGACCCCCAGAAGACTTCTATCTTCGGGCTCTCTTCCCTCAAGAGTCTCATGTCTTGTGCCTCGGAATGGACAAACTCGTTGCCAACGGCGCTGGCTTACCCGTCGTGGCATAGCGGCTGCTCCTAGAACATTCCCAGCGGAAGGGAAGCGGCGCCGGGGGCCATGGAAGAGCATGGAAAGGGCTTACTAGAGCGCCAGGGTGGGCCCTGGTGGCTGTATTGCTCGGCACCGACAGGCTGCTTGACAGCCACCAAGACGGCGCCAAAAGACGCCGAATCGCGCTGGCGCAGTGGAAGCAACCGCCCTGGCCCAGAGCTCCGGGAGCGACTCTAAGCGATGAAAAGCTTAACCCTCCACTGCTCATTTTACCGTCTCCAGTTTGCATGATATCGATCTGCTGGGGTCTTATCCATGTCGATTCATCGGAAACCATCGAGATCTGATATGTTGATCAGGTGGGAACCAAAGAACAGAATATGTCGTGGGGAGTTTGAGAAGAATTGTCCAGGTTGTTACTCTAGGGATTCGCCAGCTCTATGGGCACCATGGCAGCATTCTGCTACTGTGAGACTCATTGACGATACAGGCCGAACACAGTCGGCCGAGGACACACAGCGACGGCATGTACGCATCGCCACTAACAGCAGACCCTCAGGGCATGCTGGCCGGGGCTACAGTTCCTCGCCATTCTACGACGGACTCGAGTTAGTAATCCTGGCCTCGGAAGTTGAAAGCCCTCCCGCATTAGCTTCACCATGGTACCTGAGTCGATGCTGTCAAACTGATAGCCACAAAAGCTCTTCCCCTGCCATTCTGCGCCCGCGGAACCTTGCAAGCGTTCCGCTTCTGCGCTTGCGTCAAGCGACCGTTGTCGTTCCAGTCGGTCGAATCTTATTATTTCTGCGCACCCTGCATGAGGAATGAAAAATTTCGAAAATGGACAGCGGACAAGATTCGGATATCTACATTGATGTGCAAGAGTCTTTCCTTCGCTCTGAAGAGCCAATACCTGCAAGTCTCATGGCCTGCACCTTTTGCCGACAGCAAGTCACGGCACCATTAAAAGGGCTCAAGACTACACCTTACTGATTCGGACTGGCGTTCTCGATCAACAAACGCTTCAGTGGAAAGGGCATTAGCCCGCTTGGCGCTACTGTTGCTCCGTCTAGAATCCGCTTGACAGACGGACAACTTGCGTAAACCGGCTGATGGTCGGTTTAACTCTACGCACCTCGAGACTCTCCAGCCTGTCACGCACATGTGCACCATGTGGCAGAGAATGTCGGAAGAGTCACGCCCTCTGACTCGTGCGGTTCCGTTTCCCGATCCTGGGCCCTATTTCGTCCGCTTCGGTTCTCTACTGTTGCTGTCTGTGATCACTGTTGTTCTCAAAAGCGGCACTACTCTCAGCAACTCAAACGCGGGGAGGAGCCGGAGGGTGAAGAGCTAAACCTCGGGTTCCCCCCGCATCTCGTGGCCGCTTCGTTGTGAATTCCGTTTCTTCTAACAATCGCCTCAGCGTCATTGTTGATAAAAACGTCCACTCAATGCTCCCATAACCCCGACCACACAGGAACTCGAGCCACACTCTCCACCATGAGCAATCGAGCTATCCACAACGGCAAAGTTAATTAAAGTGAGCGTTGAAAGTGAGCGTTGTCTCTTCTCGATTGGCTGTCAGCTCATGTGTCGTCCCTTGCAGATTCTGCCACCTTGAACGCCGCCTCGTTTTGACCCGCTACGTTTTCATGCCTGGGTGAGAGGGTCTTTTTGCCTCAATCGCCAGGCAAAAGTTCAGACCCTTGTCGTCTGCGCCCAATTCTTCCACAATGACGGTGATCCATCAACAAACAAGGCAAAGCTCGGGAAGAGGACAACGCAGATCACTAAAAGCTCCAAAGGAACCACTTTGCATCAGCAAGGTGATGCTACTTCAAACTTGGGACATCCTGCGAATGCCGTCATCATTATCCTGGAACTAATTATGTCATGGCCAAAATTGGGTTTTTAATTGGGGACTGCGGTTGTGCTCCGGGCTGTGGCTCAAGAGGATGGCGTAAGCGATGCTGGATCATCTTGAGTTCGCCGAATCTGTGTCTCCAAAATAAGCATGATAGAACTGGGTCCGAGACAGACTTAATATTGGGACCGGGCCGCAGTGGCAGGTCAAACTTGTTGAGATACAGCGGCGTTGCGTCAAGGCCTCGTTACGGCGTTGCAACAGGCCTCCTTGCAACCACGGAGATTCATCCAATTACGACCAGCTGCAGCCTCTTTAAGAGGCTATGTACAAAAGCCCCTAGATAATACTACCTACAATGGGGGTGACCCACGGCCGCTTGACCGGGGATAAGGATCGAGTTCCCGGCGCCTTTCCGGTGCCTTGAAGCCCGGTATGATGGCAAGACTGTGTTTAAACATTACACTGGACGTTTGCACAGACTTCCGAATGGGTTACATACGAACTGGTTGCGTCGCTTTAACTATTGTTGTGGCTCAGTAGCTGATGACAAGGTTCAAGCAAACTCAACTACTGGAGCTTGATGCCAGAACCAGTGTCGGGAGCGGTACACGGCCCGGCAGCCGCAGCATGTTTCAGTGCGGGTTCAACGGCTGTGACCACAGCACGTACACTTGATGTCAACAATGTCGAATTTTCCATATCGCGTTGGTGCTCTCTCTGAAGGAACAGTGCTTACTTGGTAATCTAGTGTGGTCGGCACGATGCGATACAGTAAGTAAAGCACAACAAATTTTAGCCGCATTGCGGTCTAGGTTGGGGATCGGCGAAACCACAACGGCTCCTTGAACGATGACATACTCAACCAAACCTTTGGGACTCAAGTCTCCGAGATCTCACCTATGATTTTGTTCCTGGTGGCGAACGCCTGGATCTGATTCTTAATTGGACAATGGCTTTGCAATATCTGGTGTGGGTTACATCGACCTCGAGTTAGTGGGAGGCATGGGGCCAACGATGTCACCCGCGGATGCACATTTGGAAAACCAAAGGAAGAAATGCCTGCCCAGGACCCCAAATTGCTGGGCGAGGTGCAGGAGGCTTGGGGATTTGTTGGCAACTTTGTGACGCTTCAGCCAGCCCCGGCCTTGAGCAGAGTCAAAGGCACGTCACAATCTTGATCGGAAGGCTGGGAACCGTTCCCCGGGAAAGTTATGGGAGTCCACGTTGCATCGTGCACTGACATGTCTACGTGCCACGCTTACTCTCAGCCCCAGCCTTTGCAGCCTGGCTAGGTTCTGATGTCTTTACGCTGAACAAATTTTTAGCAAAATCTTTTGCCGAGGGTTGCAGCAGATTAGAATCTACTCTGCGGCGATTGGGTATGACACTGGGGCGAGAAAATTGGGGGTTGGGGGGTTCGTCAAGCGGCAACACTGAGGTTGGAAGAAGGGACATGAATCACGATGCTGACGACAACCGCGAGAAGCCTTGACCGGCTATTCCCACTTTGCATCTCCACTTGAAGCTGACGGGTTCCTATTCCCATAGTCCTTTCCTCCTTCAGGGTGGATGCCGTTTCTGTGCATTGATTCGGCATTCCGACTCGAGACAGAAGTTCTGACCAGGGATCCACGTCTTGTGCAGGCTTTGATGTTCGCTGTCCGAGGCGGCTCCGAGTGTCTCCGTGAGATGATGCCCTGTAAGGGAGGGCGGAGAAATCTTGATATGCCGGGAATCTGCGATATCATCGTGGGGAAGAAGAAGAGGGGAAGTCGTTCGACTTTGACAAGTCAAGAAAGGATGCCCTTGTCTCCAGCTGCAGCCTCTGCTTACCATCCACGCGGATAGCAAAGGACTGTGCGCAATCAAGAGTCTTGATATAATGATTGGTGCACTTTCACCGTTGATTCGCATACATTGTGTCTACCCAATTTGTGAAGCAACTCAGATGCGATTGGACCTCCTGCGGCCTAGCGGGCGTCGGGTCGAAGAGGCAGCTGCAGGAACGGGCACTTCCATATTAATTTATATTGTTTCCTCGTGGGGATTCGTCTGATAGTGGCAAGCGGCCCGTCGGAAGATCAAGCCCATATTGCGGCTTGGTGCTTACAACTGTCAGCGAGCTTACAATGCCCTGACAAACAGAAAAGTCCCGCAACAGTGACTGGCAAAGACTTCCCCCTTTCGGTTGGCGGCACATAACAGGCTCTCTGCAGCATGCCTGCGCAAATGGCCCACCGCGATGCCCCAGAGGATTCTAACAGATGGAGACGGAATTACGCCGGGGGGCAAAGCTTGGTGTGCGGTGTTCCTGAAGATCCTGACCAGGGTTGTGCTGACGGCCTGTGCCGCATTGACTGGCTTTGCGCCGCATTGATGAGCTTTCCAAGCACACGCTGAAAATATTTGCGATGCATTTCACATGGCTCTTCATGCTCGGCCCGAGGGATATTGCTCATGAGAGCCACGCACATGCTGTCCAGTCATGGGAAAGATGCGATTGGTAGTCGAGTGCATGTTCATGCCGCGACTTGTTCCATTCCACCAGATGCTCCAGTATGACTGGTTTTCTCCACGCCGACGATCGGGTCCTGGCTCTCTATCCGGCATCTGCTCAGGCACCGGGAACAGTTGAATGGTCGAACTGCGCCCGTGGACTAGAGCAGGGCTTGCGGTGCGGAGCCGGGGCCGGCCTGACAATGGCGGTCGTGGGGACCGAGCATTCGCCCTTGGGAAGGCTGTTTTCTCGATTACTCCACTGAGGGCTAGGCCTAACGGTCCGGCATTCGCAAGCATAGAGTCCAATTTGCTGTTGTTTTGCGAGCTGGCATTTGCGGGTCCCCGTAGCGTTTCTACTGCGGCGTGGTCCTCCTCGGCTGGCGCAAGAGTCTAGCCGAGCTCTGCTATGTTCTCGACGCCGCCTTTGTTTGCAGGCCAAGTGGCCATTGTCCATCTGTACTCATGGTATGTTTGATGGAGCAAACAACCGATCACAGATCAGCATTCGCGGGGCCGAATCCTAGCCTGGTGCAGCTGCGCTCGCTAGCTTACTACCTACGTAAAGTCTGCAACTTGGCTGGGGAAGTCCACGGCTTTTGGAACCGCAGCACAGTCTCCCAACAGAACAATTCAAACAGTCGTCTTGGCTCAGGGCTCTTGACTCCTGGACTTGTCTTGCCACCCAGAGTGGCTCTTACTGCTGCGAATACCTGTGCGCGCTCACGGACACTCTGAAGGCGCGCCTCGTGCGGGTTCACCATGTTCACCGCTGTGCAAGTCAACTATTTCCCTTACCGACTGTCTCTGTCTCGTCGCGCTCTTGCGAGCCTTCCGAGTCTTGTTCACTTGTCAAGGGTCCTCTTGTCGGCCCATGCAGCAAAGCCATCCAAGCCCATGAGAGGGCCCTGGCTCAGTAGTGGCCTGCGCCGTGTGGCAGGCGCTCATTCGTCCAGCGACTGAAGCCCAAGGCTGCACTTCCAAGCCCGGCCACGCTCGAGGGTGGAAAGGCGAGACGATAGGTATTCCTGGCATTGGAGTTCTGTTTTGGAAAGAGAACTCTGGGGATTGCCACGACATACCTTGCATCCGCAGACAGTAGTACAAGGCTGTCCAGTGATGTTGACACAAGGTCTTCTAAGTTCTTGTATGTGATACCAGGCGGTATGGACAAAGTCCATCCAAGGACACCGCTTAGCCTCACATCGGCTTTTCTCGACACCTGGGAGTCACCCCGTTTCACTGATTGATCCGCACGTGGGAGAACACATCACACGTTGGCCCGTTACGTGGATGCGCATTCTCTGCAGAGCGCGACAGACGGGCTGGTCAACGACGAGTTGCTCGACATCGGCCGATGTATCCTTGCCAGCACAGGGCTTGATAAACCGCGCATCAGCCTGAGGCTACGTTGTGGCGGATGGTGGTCGTGAAGTCGCGCCATGTGCACAGCTGGAGCTTCCCCCTTGTTTCTTTTGAAAGAGAATTCCCGTGTGTTGAGACATGTCTATATGTCTCATTTGTGTGTTGTCGTTGACATTGAGACTTGCATGATGGCGGCCGGTTGGAGCGGTGAGGCTGAGGGCTGAATGTGATATCGTTCTTTGTGGATTTTGGCTGGACATACGAAGTTACCATCTGGTTCTCACTTTCTCAGAAGAAGAATATTCGTCAAGGTGTGATAGTAGAAGAGAAGTACACGGCTGCAGGCCCCTTATAAGCCCTCCAGCCTGGGCCAGTAAGGGCAGCTCGTAGTTCTGATGTGTGATCTGACACCAAGTTCCAGGCTCTGATACAGTAGTGTATGGATTGTTCCTTTTGTTTATAACGGAAGCCTTTGGTATGAAGAGTATTGGTTGGAACTATCGGTGCAAACTGATGAGTTTGAGGTTGTTGAGTGGGTGGCTCCAGGGTAGCCTCAGTGGTTTCGGCCGCATCGCTGTGGGCGGCAAGAAGATCGTTGTGTGCCTGTTATTTAGATTACCTTATAGATGTTTCAGTGGAAAAGGTAATTATAGTTCTCGAAAAGTTTCAATGCCCTGGCAGCTCTAAATCGTGAAGTGCTTTTTCAACCAGCGAGACAGGCTGATGCCGTCGTGTGCCTAATTGAAGTTTGGAGAAACCGGCATCTGGGAATCCGACCAAAAACTGGGACAGCAAGTGAAGACGGCCAAAGGCTAGAATCGTTTCAATTAGTTCAGTAGATCTATAGATGGTCCCTGATATAATAGAATACTGTGGTTTAATTCACTCTAGACTCGGAAGTTTATGGTACAATGGTGAAGACTTACGCAACCAACATCATCATTGAAGATCGTGAAACAGCACCTTGGCTAGTATGAGCCAGGCGTACAGACGCTGAGAGGTCCCTCGGTATCGTGACTTTGCCTCATACCGACCGTGCGGTATGCGTTGAGATTTCGCTTCGGCTGCTGATGGTTATAGGGCACGGGACCGCATAGCCACGGCCGTGCAGAACTCTACAGCGGCCAACGACTTGATGAATATGCTGCATCGTCGTTATGGCTTGCTTGGGGGTAGGGCACCTGAGTGGACCTGGTCTGCCTCGCAACTGAAGTAGCGTTCGTAGTCAGTTTGGAATGAGTGCCGGATTGCTGTGGTTTGTATTCGGCGCTATTGTTGCTGACAGTAGGTTCTTAAGGAGGCTGTAAGCAGGCTAAACGGACGACTCAACGACATGGTTCAACGAAAAACATACTGACGTCGGAGGGAGACAAGGTCTGTGAGCCTAGGAAAACAGCAGCAGCTGTTGTTTGAGTGCCGAGAGCCTCTTGAGGTATAGCCAAGGTAAGAAGACTAGTCCAAGTTCAGCCTGGAATATATGAGCTTACTTCGATACAACTTGAACGAGTTATCATATCGTTTAAACCTGGCGTTACAATAGCTATACTCGATGAAGAATGTGGGCTGCCTGATGCTACTCGAGTTTGTCCTACTTACACCCAGGGTTCATGTCTTGATAGGCTTCAGGTCTTGGTAGGTTTCACTTCTATCTTGCCAGCAACACTCAGATCCAGCAAGCAGTCAGTGATCGTGGACAATTGTACAAGCAAGTCCGCAGAAACAAGAATGCCTGTTCCAGATCCTGGAGTCCAGCCAATCGGCAATCTGCCCCAGACTTGGAGGCTGCACTTGGGGATCGACGGCATCCTGGAGAAGAGCATCAAAAGCTTGGCAGGCAAGTATAGCTGTTTGGACTAAGAAATAAGCAGCGAGATATCCAAGGTCTGGACCGAGGATAATCCCGCCAGCAGATAAGTCTATCGACAATCTGGGCTTGGGCTCGGCGCTAGAGGCGACCAAACCGTTGGCTGACAGCCTGACAGGTGTCGGACGGTGACGTTGGCGATGCAGCACAAAAACGATGGACGCGTCGTTGACACGGATAACAGCTGGCATAGCCGCCATCCCTGGCGATGATCAAGAAAACATCAATATTAGGGGGGCTCATAGGCTGGCACGCAAAGATATTATTTCCTTATCGGAACGCGTGATCGACTTTCAGCTGCCAAACATGACGTCACGACTCGACCTCAGATCGCACAAAGCACAAATTCCCTTCCCTGGCATTTGACATTTGACGTAGGCGGCGGGGCAATGATGATGAGTTCAGCTGAGGAGCAAGTAAGGCAAGGCACCTTAGCAGGTAGCTCTCCATGTCCACCTGCTACAACAAACGAACAAGCTTCTGTGGTAGTGAACCTGCCATTCTACATCACGCACGTCCGCCCTCAGGAGCATAACCGACCATGGCGATGCCCGTAAGCGACGACCCGATGCGTCGGCCCTCGACTGCCGGCACAGCGAGCGAGCCAGAGCTTGTCGAGGCCCACGAGGAAGAGGCGCCCACGGCCAGCCACGCCCTCGCAGAGGAGAGCAAGAACTTTGAGGAGAAGGGCGCCAGCCAGATCGACCACGGCGATGTCGAGGTCAAGAACCTGGGATGGAACGAGGAGGCCCGCCGCATACCCAATCCGCTGGTTGGGGGGCTCAAGAACGAGGACCTGTGGACCCTGATCCGACGGTTCGACAAGCAGGTGTTTTACGTCAAGAGCATCGAGGAGCCGCCGCTGGGCGAGCTGGACATGAACATTGCCGACGACGAGGACTTCTCGCCCGACAAGCTGCGCGCCCAGATCGAGCGTCTGTACGTGTCCGTCTTTGTCCAGCTCTTCTCCTTCTGGAAGCACATCGTCCGCCTTCGGTCGTGGAGGGAGCACCAGCGAACCTCTGCCTTCTTGGCCGTGTACTCTGTGGCCTGGCTGGCTGACCTGCTCGGCCCGACCATCATCGTCTTCCTCATGATCCTCGTCTATTCTCCGCGCGCCCGCGAGATCTGCTTCCCAGGCGCGCCCCCGTCCCTGATCGACCCCAAGACCGGCGGAGTCAAGACGCCAGCCGCTGGGGTTCTTGCCTCAGATGAATCTGTCACCGGGGCGCCAGAGAAGCACAAGGGCGAGGCAGTCGAGCAGGAGGCCCACAGCTTCGTCACGAGTCTATCCACGGTATGTTCCGGTGTAAGCATTGTGTTTTTTTTTTTTTCATGCGTGTTATTAGAGGACGAAGCTGACTGAATGATTCAGATCGTGGTTAGCACCGCAGCCGGAAAACACCCTCAAGCGGACCCAGACGAGGATAGCACTGCTCCGGATCCTACTCAGCTCACCGAGGACGTTACGGACGCCAAGACCAAGACTGGTGGTGACAGGCCGGACTTTGAGCACAACCGTGCCAAGAAGCCAATCTCGAATGCTGTGTGGGACAAGGCTCGTCCTACTATGCATCTGATGGCCGACTTTGTCGACACCTGGGAGAGATTCGGAAACGCTCTCAGCCCAGCCGCGCCGTTCCACCGCCACCGGCCCAAGCTCATCCTCGTCGGCGCTCTGTTCCCGCTGCTTCTCGGATCTTGGCTGACGTCCCCGTACATGCTCATGAAGGGAGCTGGCTTCGGCGCTGGCTTTGGATTCTTTGGTGACCCCATCATTACCCCGGCATTGAACCTCATCAACAGGACCTATCCCCGATGGGAGAAGTACGTCGAGCTGCGCAACACTATCCTCAAGGGGGTCCCGACAAACGCCCAACTCGCTATCACGCTTCTTCGAATTGGAGAGAGCAACAAGGCGCCGCTTCCGCCACCCCCGTCTTCAGATATCCCTGCTGCGATGGAGCCTCATGCAACCGCCGGAGAGGGCCTGGATCATCTAGGTGTGTATTTACCCTTTCCTCTAGTGTAAAACCATGACTGACCCCATCAGAAGGAGTCTCGCAGGGCGAGATTGCCGAGGCGGTTCAGCCTGACCCCGATGTCATCATTGAAGACGCCAAGGAGGAAGAGGAAGAGAAGTCAAAACACAAAAAGTCGCACCGCATCATGAACTTTCTTCGCGGAACCACAAAGGGAGGCGTCCAGACTGCTCTCGCCGCCGACAAAGCCAAAGCCAAAGCAGGCGCCCATCACGCAAAGAACCGTCTCGGCGTCGTCAAGGGCGAGGCTCCCAACCCGATCACCGGCCCTATCCGATTCCCCGCGCGGTACAAGGGCAAGAAGGGCCATGCGTACATCACCGCGACGGCGACGACTCCGGCCGTGAGCTGGACGACGGACAGCACCGACATCAAGCCAATGTGGACGGTGCCGATTGCGGAGGTTGCGGAGCTCAAGAAGATGGGCGGTCTTGGCTGGAAGAGCAAGATCATTGTGGGATGGGCCATGGGCAGCGAAATTGTGGATGGATTGATGATCCGCACAAAGACTGGGGATGAGCATCACCTCACGGCTGTTTCCCTACGGGACCAGCTGTTCAACCGCCTCATATCGATGGGATCCCAGATGTGGGAGGCATGGTAAGTTATCAGGTCCTGTTTTTTCCTTCTTGTGTAGGGTTTTCCGGTTTGAGTAACGATGGGTCAGCGTGTGAAAGTTTTGGAGTTTCGGTGATGGGTCTCCTTGGAGTTGTGGACGTGTATCTGGCTCTGCGCTGTCTCAGCCAGGCCAAGTGTGTGACTCAATTTATTTAGCATTGAGTAAGCAACAAATAAGCAATGATTATCATTCTCTCTAAGCTCTGGGATCTGCATCGAGTGCCGTGAGTGGGAGTGGTGGAGGGGGGTTTCTGGGTGATGTCAGTGAGGAATTGACGATCATAGCCGATTTCAGACAACTAGCTTACGAAGACATTGTCTGTAATATTGACTCGCATATGAGTTGTCGCATTGCCCCATCGTCGGGTCCATGCGGAGATGGAGATTGAGAGTAAGGCTGTCGGGTGTGTATTCGCGGAGCAAGCTGTCAAGCATGTTTCGAGGGTCTCGGGAGTGGGGAGAGTGGGAATCCCGCTGCAGGGGACATCTCGGGAGTGGAGAGGACAACTTCCGATAGCAGTAAACAAGTTTCAATTGGAACATGGTGTGCGGTGTTCTCTGCAGTACAAGAAACCGGGTCTTCCGTTCGACAACGAGGCGGACCGCCCCCTGTAAGCGGCACTTCTCATTCCAGCCAAGATCGGGGCGTCAAACATCCCGAAGAACAAGACAAGCCATCGCGCATCCCAAGGACCCGGATACCCCGGAATTGCCAGCGCCTCATCGAAAGCCTCCGGGGCCCTTTAGATCATGGGGATCACGGCAGAGCCCTACGATCCCGCAACAGCCGCGACGTGGCTCGTCTGCGAGGCGTGCGGCACCCAGTTCCCCACGGCGGATCGCGCAGAGGTCAAGACATGCCACATCTGCGACGATCCGCGCCAATTCGTGCCGCCGTCGGGCCAGTCCTTCACGACGCTGGGCGAGCTGCAGAAGACGCACAGGAACGAGTTCACGCCCTGCGCGTCGGACCCGCGGCTGACCTTCATCGCGTCTACGCCAAAGGTGGCCATCGGCCAGCGCGCCATCCTGGTGCGGACGCCCAAGGGCAACATACTCTGGGACTGCATCTCGCTGCTCGACGATGAAACAATCGCCCGCGTCGAGGCCCTCGGGGGCTTGAAGGCGCTTGTCATCAGCCACCCGCACTTTTACAGCACGCACGTCCAGTGGGCGAGGGCGTTCCGGTGCCCCGTGTACCTGGCTTCCGAGGACGCGCGGTGGAGGACGCTCGCGTCGACGCACCAGGTGCTCCTCGAGGACACGGAGACGGAGATCCTGGGCACGGGCGCCAGGGCCGTCAAGCTGGGCGGCCACTTCCCGGGCTCCATGGTGCTCCTCTTCGGCGGCCGGCTGCTCATCGCCGACACGCTCATGACCACGGCCGCGGGCGTGGGCAGGTGGGACGTGGACGCCACGGGGGCCGCGCGCGAGGCGCCGCGGGGCCTGAATGCGTTCTCGTTCCTCTACAGCATTCCCAACTTTATGCCCCTGGGCGTGGAGGAGATGGCGCGGATGTGGGGGATCCTGAGGGGCTACGAGTTTGGGGCGACGCACGGCGGGTTTGCGGGGATGGATATCGAGGACGAGGGCGTCAAGGGGAGGGTGCTGGAGAGTATGCAGATCCAGGCGAGGCGGATGGGATATGGGGGACATGCGCTCATGAAGGAGAGTCTGTGAGGAGGGCGTGGTTCTGATGATGATTGTGATGAGACATGATGAGCGTTGTGATTTCAGTCCGGCATTTGAGGATACAGCAAGCAGCTAGGTTGAGTTCATGATAGCACCATTGGGAAAGAAAAAGACAAGATTACACACATGCTACTTAGTATCTCATTCTGGTTGATGTTACAGGGTATATAGAACCACAATGCATTTTCAAGGCACAAGGCTAAGACTATTCCAACTCCCGCTGAGATCGCAACCCTTCTGGGGTGCCCATGCTAAAACTCCATAAAAAGCAAATGCGACAAAGGCAAAAAAGCCATTTTAATCGAAAAAAAGAACCAAAAAAACAATCCATCAGGAGCGACTGTGGATTTATTCCTTCTTCCAAAACTTCCACTTCTGTTTCGGCGAGCACGACGACGGGCTGAGATGGCGGTTCAGGAGCTCGCGACCCTCGTCGGGGAGTTCAAAGATGGATTCGTTGAGCGTGTCGATGATGAAGCGGTTTGCTGTACCTGCATTAGCACCCTGTGCTTAATCGAGTAAATAAATCAAGAACTTACGCATGAGGTCGAGTCCGTCCTCGCCGGCGTCGAGAGCCATGTCTATCCGCGTCGAGTTGTAGCACCCGTATCGCTGCTGCAGCTCGAGCATGCACCTCCACAGCTCTCGCGTCTCGTCGGCCGTCATGCCCTCGCAGCTGCGCTCAGAGCAGGTGCTCGCTTGGCGGCTTCGGTCTAGGGATGCCATCACGGGGCGGTCCTCGCTGCCGTGGCGGTGTCGGGGTAGGGTCATGCCATCGTCGCAGTGGGAGCTCCATGTGGCTGGCATGGAGAGCAGACCAGGGCGATTCTCGCGATGCATTGTGGGTTTTGTGAAAATTCGAGATGTTGATGATGAGGTGGTGGTGTGGTGGTGTAAGTCGATTATGAGGATGGAGGCGGGTTGTTATATATTGTATTATTGAAGAGACGGTGAAGATCGTGAGACAAGAAAATGCAGGGCTGTCGAGATTATATTGGGCTCAATTGCCGTGACTTATTACTGAGCCGCGCAATCGTCAACTCAGAAATGCTCCTTGCTTTTTCTTTTCTTTCTTCCCTCCTTGCTTTCACCGTCAAGGCGTGGATGCGTTGTCTCTGTTGTGGTGGGGTTGGCTCTCGTCACCAGCGTTGTCTTACTGGCGGGGGGTTACGACAGGCAAGACCCTGGCTCTGCTTACGGCAAGATTCAAGATTTTGATGGAGAATAGGTAAATAAAGATGTGAGGAATGGATGACTGAGTGAATCAATTGGGTTTCCAAGACGACCAGTTGTAGAGGTTGGGCTCGGCTTGTTTATAAGCTCAATGCCTAACGGCGATTGCCGAAGCGGAGGGTGAGATGACAAAACAGGGCGCTGTCGTCAGAGAGACAGAGTTCCCATCAACAAGGGCTCAGGAAGTCAGCAGAAGACGCCTCCAAAACGGAGATTTAGAAAAGGGTTGATGCACAGGGCAGACGCCAGATCAAGGGAAGCTTCAGGGCTGCGTGTGGCGGACTTGGTGATGGAGGGTGGGCGTCGTCACATGCGGGCAGGGCAGAGGAGAGCAAAAAGAGGCTGTGAGGGCCAGCGCTGAGCTGTGAGGATTGCAGTTGGATGGCTAGTGACAGCTCAGGCCTGGGCCCGACATCGACGGGGAGAGGGGGAGAAGAGGCTTGTTTATGACTGATGGCCATGGGATGTCTTGTGGTGGTTGCCATAGGGGCCGGAGATGCGGGATGATTCAATAAGGGGACCAGGTTTCATCATCATCGCCTGGGACGAAAAACTTGAGGAAGGCCTCCGAGGACGATCAGCTCTCGACTAAGACGTCAGTCATGGTGTCTGGCCGTGCAGAGTAACGACCTGGTAGGGCAACCATTATGAGGGCCAAGATTAGGGAATACAGCTCTGCGGCTCGTTGAAGATGCCCGGCCTGTCACATTGTGAGGGCACGCGTCTCGTGGTAGGATGGGGTTGCTGATCATCAGCCCAGGCTAGGCCACACTAGGCCGAGACAGCAAGAGGGAGTCACAGAACGAACCTTGCGGAGGCCGCGCCCGCTCCCGCGGAGAACGAGACTGTGAAATCCATCCGAGCTGGAAAGAACAATTTGTGGCGATGGCGTCCCCGGTTTGTTTCTTGGGGCTTGGCTTTTTCCGCAAGGGTAGTCCCGTGCATATCTATCGAAGCTTGGCGGTGGAAAAGCCAAGAACTACAACAAAAGCTGGAGGAGGCAAAGAAGCCACACGGACGATAAGAGGGACAATGGTCACAGCGGCCCTCAACAGCGAAGGGGCAGCAGGGCTGAGTAAAGAGGGCAAATATTTGGCCTGTGGTTGAGAGGGGGGATTTTGGCGATAAGCTTTGGCGCCATGGCCGGAGAGGGAGGATAAAGAGGCACGATTTCATGATAAATGGATGACGACTGTGAGATGTCAGAGAAACATGGCATGATCTCGGACCGTGATAAGACAACCCAAAAAGATAAACACGGGTTGCCGAGACACCCGATCACCTTTGATCGACCCGGCATCTTCCCCAAAATGATACTGGAGCACATCATGATCATGAGCTTGACTCACCCTTCTTGTCGTCTAGTCTAGAGTGCTTGAGCCTTGAGGGGGGAGGGATCCGCAATCGCCGAAGTGGGTTCCCGTCAGCTGAAGCGCTGACTGCCGGAGACCCTGGATCCACATGGCCCGTTCTCCCGGAAGAAACGCCCTTCATCTTTTGCCGCTGACTTGTTAGCTGCAAGTTCAAGTTCTAGATTGTCAAGGGGAAGACTTGGGAGAATTCCCCAAGCAAGTTTGGAAATGTCAAGAATGGCGGTCAATGAGAAAAGGACGGTGAGGAAATTTGATCGTTTCTCGCAATGTGGCTTTCTGCAAGATGCACTCTACCAGCGAGCTCTCACTTCAGCTGGGCGTACGACACCGCAAACGCTGAGCCACGCTCAGAGTACGGATAGGAATGAATGAATGAAGATTGAAAAACTTGCTTGGCGATCGAGCAGGGATTGAAACTGCGCCTCTCCTCTAGAAAAGCCAAGGCGGCCTCTAGAAGCTTGCTTCTACGCTGAGAAATGTGGATGTACTGATGTGATGAGCTGCGCCTTGGGGCGTCATCACTTGTGGCGTACGGAGTACATCCAGGGGTTTGACTGGGTGATCGATCAATTGAACGAAAAACACTCGTTCTTCTGTCCCTCGAATGCGCGCGCCTCTTTCCGTCCCGTTATTTGTCTCAGGAGAAGTTCCAGTCTGCTGGGACCGCGGTCTCGATGTGCCATGGCTGTCAGCGCTGAAACCTGGCGTTGATTCACAGCCAACTCAACATTCTTAGCTCAGCCAGCCTTTACGCCCATAAGCAGGCTATTTTGGAGATAAGCATTGGGCGCCGACATCCCCGGAGCTGATCCTTGGGTAAGCCGCCTTCCATGGTCGTTGGGAAACTCACGGTGAATTTGTTGGCAGTCGCAATGAGTCTAGCGAACGGGTGTCTTTGCTGCTAATGATGTCCTCACTTTGAGCAATGGGAATAACTTGCGCTTCATGTGCAAGACGACTTGTTTGAAGCATCCGTCCCTCGTAAACGAAGCAGTGGGTGCTTGGAGGACTGGTGTCGTTGTGTTAATAGATGAAACCCCAACTTCACTGAGCTCACTGCCCAGACTTACCTCAGATGCAGCCTCACGGTCAAGTGGTTGAACTCACTGACTTGGGCACTTTTGGCAATTTACCATGTTCCCTCAGTCTTCAAATGAGACTTTAAGATACGATAAGTGTCCGAACAAAACTTGCACACAGCATCTCTTCGAATTCATCAAGGTTTGTAGGGACAAGCTTACGCCAACAGGAGAGTCTCAAAGAAGCAGGCCCGATAGATAGTATTAAGGCCAAGTCAAGTGTCCAGCCAAGGGAGAATGATAAAGCCTGACCCACAAGCCTTGACATAACCGAAGAAGTAGAAGACCGAGACGTGTCTTTATGTCTAGCCTTCTTGCCTTTGATGGGGTTAAGATTGCTATGCAGACAGTCGGCTGAATACGTTTGGCGTCTTATCAGAGAGACTTGTACGGAGCTAAGGCAACCAAGTGCCGTGCTAAATCATGTTGCATATTTGCGGCATGGGAGCCCTTGATCCGTAGAATTCCTTAAATCATGTCTAATTGCCGAATCGTGAGCCCGCGCCGTGGCGACGATACACCTCGGCGATTATGATGGATCCATACCACTACATACCCTACCGAGAACTGACCATTTGAATTGCGGTCCAGTCTGAGTATTGGGCACATTGCGTGTCACAGCACCGAGCGTGTTCCGCACCTTGATTTTGTAAGAATGGCGGCCGGAATATGTGTGGAATAATGCTTAGCTGGCTGCAACTGGAAAAATAAACACTCGATGCTGTGTTCGTGAAAAGCACTCTCAGTCTTCTCGTGGGTAACCTAAACTGCTGACCAGCTCAGCTTGAAGCCGAAGCATTCTAAGTACGCCAAAAAAGGTGAATGGTCCTACGTGAAGATTCGGTCGCCTCCTGCGCCTCTCCGACAGAGCCATCCCCACCGCTCGTGGGTGGATCGTTGATCTGTGAGGCAACGGATGAGGTGGAAGGACTCTTCGCGGGCCTCGCCGCGAGCCGTAACAGCTTGCCCTCATATGTTCAATTGATGCGACATACTCGACGAAGCTGCCCCTGCGACCCAGATCCCATGACCAGCACCCCTTCCGGGGCATATCGGTACTTGAAGGTTCGGCCTG
Source organism: Fusarium devonianum (assembly GCA_017140155.1). Taxonomy (NCBI): domain Eukaryota; kingdom Fungi; phylum Ascomycota; class Sordariomycetes; order Hypocreales; family Nectriaceae; genus Fusarium; species Fusarium devonianum. The sequence continues at coordinate 1,793 of JADBHU010000009.1, read as the reverse complement.
TGACTTTGATCTGCGTGAGCACACGGCTGGACCGTAAATGGACATGTAAGGCAGCATTGAAGTTCTGTCGTGATGTTGCCCATGTTGACCCATGCATATCGACGCAATATTGTCATGTTGTCAATAATCATCATCATCAGAATCGGATCCTAAAATTCCCAGGGAATGTTTCAACTCAAAAGTCCACTGCCGAACCGGCTTCTCTCCTGCCCTGAGCTCGAAATAGTACTGTTTGAGTGGCTCGGGGAGCTTCTCGGTATCCAAGTATCTGTCGTCGTCCACGTATTCCTCCATATATCCTATCATGGACATTGCAAACGACCCGATTCGTGTTCCAAAGTCCCGCGCGTACAGTCGCATGAACGCTTCTAGTAGAATATGCGACCTGGGCGCGATAACCGGATGGCTCTCTTCAGAGGTGGAAGAAAAAACTCCTGATCCGCGGCCCGGCCGCCATGGCGGAAGAGAATCGCGATCGGTTGCCAGTACAAATTGCTCTGGCAGCTGGTGCATCCTGGGAGACGCCAGCTTGCTGTCTATCCGTGGCAAGAAACAAAGGGTCTCGGATTGCAAATGGATCTCGACAGTGATTTCCGAGCCTGTGAGATGCAGATGGAATGCCGGCGGTGGGGTAAGTCGGTCTTTTGAGCTGCACGGGCAGCCCTCTAGATCGGTACACTGCTCACAGCCAGGAAGTTGAGACAGCCTGGTAGCGCTGGCAGTCAGGCCGTCATCCGGAACGACAAAGTCGATCGACTAGGTAGTGGTTATTAGTAAGTCATTTGGATCCCTTGGATACACTGTACGCACCGCAACGATTGAGGGACCCCGTGGACGTTCAGAAGGCAGTGGCCCCAAAGAAGACACGGAACCCCGGCTGAGTTGATGCTTTGCGCGACGGCTTTCGCTAAGGATGCGACAGAGTCGGCCATGTTGTCTTGGAGCAAAGGGTGTGTGACGAGGCTTTTCGGAAGAAAATAGACAGGGTAAACTTGACAAACTCGAGCGGAAGCGTGGATTGAACGTGTTAGACATGAGAATGAATATTAAGCCTTGGATGAAAACGTCGGTGCCTCACTTACTTCTTTGTTCTTGCCAACAGTACCTAGGTAGTAAGCAGGCGCGCGGGGCGACGTACGGACGAATAGACGCCTCGTTTGCGCGCGGCAATTCCCCAGCCTGTTCTTCGCCAGTCATGATCATCCATCAACCGCTGCCGCCTGTGTGCCTTGGCTTATATATTATTTATAGATTATCTATAGCCCTAAGCCGCTTAGTATAACTCTTTCTTTTAATTATATAATTAATAGGCGGTAGTCTTATAAATTAAAGGGATATCTCTTATATATAGAGGTATGTTGTATAATAGATCTTATTTGCACCGCCGGCGGTGCATGTATGCCTGGCCCGGACCCGGGTCTCTTAGTTTTCGTGGTAGAGTACCTAAGAAGCCAAGTCGTCCAAACGGTTAAAGGAAATCGTACAAAGCCAGAAACCCCATTGAAAGGCCATGTAGCGATACCCGAATGCATCGTCAGGCATTAGTTCTAAAATCAGTGGCAACGCAACCTTGCGCTCTTGACGTTGGTGCATCAGAGTGACACCAACCTCCAGGCGTAACCGATGCGGTCGAGAACCTCTGAGAGAAGGACGCGCGGCGAATCACCGCATAGTTGCGTCGCGACATCAAGCAGTCCAGCCTGATGAAACGTGGCATCACAATAGCCTCATCTAAAACCGCAGCACTATCCCTGTGACCTGATCTAGATCCCCCCCCCACGCCACCCCGGGAG
>JADBHU010000007.1:9402-33726 GCA_017140155.1 Fusarium devonianum | reverse complement strand
CCCTTGGCTACACCCCCAATTGAAGCCCCTCCCCGTTCTTCGCTTCGAGTGTTTCCAAGTGTTCCAGGGATTCAAGACCCCACCATCCGCCCGCTTCTTTACCTCCTCTGTTTCCCATCTCCGTCTCCATCTACAACTTCTCAGCCTACCGACCATACTCACCTTCCGGTGGACGGCTACTCCTCGAACCCTGATATTCTTCGTACTACGTATATCGAGACATATCCCGACACAGGGCCTTTTTCTCACGAGTTAATATTGTCCCAGCCGTCATGGCCTTATGAGCCTTGCTCTCTCTCTCTGTCTTGCGCCCCCCTTGTCCTCCTTGAGATGACGTCGACTACCCCGATTACCGCCTTCAACATGCATGACTCTAGGAAAGGCGACCGGACGCCTATGCATTATACGATGAAGACGCCTGCACGTCCTTCGCCCGCTGCTTCGGGTGTGCAGTCTCATTCTAACAACCATCCACATTCGAGTTCGAATCCTTACGGCCTATCCCATCCTCACCCGCACTCTCAGTCGCTGCGATCTTCCAAGCAGCCAAAGTCTTCGACCCCGATTGCATCGCCGCGGATGCCTTACTCGGTCGGACAAAACCATCCGCCCAATCTGTCGCCCCGCGGCGCCGCCCCCGATGGCCGATCATCTAGTCCTAATTACTTCGGTCTCATCGTCGAGTCCGGCAACGAACGGGGAGAGTCATCGTCTGGTCTCCCCAAGGATACCTGGAGCCCATCTTCGTCAGTCAAGTCGTTCGGCGCCGCGATTCCGAAACAGGTTCCTCTTGATGCAAACCCCGAGTTCGAGGCCTTCAAGAGACAGGCTGATCTGAACAGGGGCACGTCTTTTGCCCTGTCAACAAGTCATTATGGCGTACCCTCTGTCCCATCCGTTGGCGTTGCTCCCGCACGCCCTCGACCGCCTCGATGGCATACTCACGGAAGCGAGACCGGCGGCGAGTCGATATTTGCTCGTGGTCTAAGCTCTGCCAATGTTCGACCAGCGAGTCGAATGGACGTTGACCACGAAGGAGGCCAGCAGGATTCGGCCTATGTTTCTGCTGAGTCAACGCGAAACTCGGAAGCATCTCTTAATAATCCTTTGCCCACCCTAAGCTTACCTCGATTCGAATCTCCGCGCCCTATGGATCCTTCGCAGCAACGTACCAATTTAACAAGATCTGAGGATCGAGATCCTCGGTTGTCTGTCATGGAACACCGTCCCAATCCGCCCTCGCCCCATCTCCGCGATGTACGACGAGCCGAAACAGTGCCCGCGACGTTGGAGACTGGTCAACCCCAAATGATCACCGGCGCGCAGTTACGGGATATGCAGCAAAACGTCAATCAGGACCGACTACTTCTTCTTGATCTTCGTTCTTCACAAAACTATGCGCATGGAAGAATCCAAGGCGCGCTCAACCTTTGTATTCCAACCACGCTGCTCAAGCGCGCTACCTTCAACATTCAGAAGCTCCAGCAGACATTCCAAACAGGTTCTGCATCGAGTAAATTTTCCCGTTGGAAGGAGATGGATTACATTGTGGTGTACGACGCTCACTCGTCGGACAAGCGAGATGCTGTCACTGCTCAGAATATGATTAAAAAGTTCACCAACGAAGGGTATTCCGGCGCCACCTGCATTCTGAAGGGAGGCTTCAATTCTTTTCAGGAACAATATCCAGACTTGGTTGACTATTCATCGGCAACTGGATCTCCAGAGAAGGGTAGTGGGAATCATGAAAATGTGGCACCTGTTATTGGCGGAGTGATGCTTCCCACTGCCACCAACGATGTGAACCCTTTTTTCTCCAATATTCGACAGAACATGGACCTTGCGGATGGCGTTGGCCAATTGGATGTCTCTCGCCCTTCTGCTTTAGACTCTCCCTCTTTGCCTCGCTGGCTCCGAGACGCTGCTTCCAAGCCTGATCACGGAAAAAAGGTCTCTGACAAATTTCTGAACATCGAAGTCGACGAGCAATCTCGGATGAAGGCAGCATACGCCGCCTTTAACCCCCACAACAACGACAAGCGAAACCAGGTTCAGTTATGCGGTGTCGAGAAGGGAGTCAAGAATAGGTACAAGGACATCTTACCTTTTGAGCATGCTCGAGTCAAGCTGCTAGAGAAGCCTGAGGGTACTTGCGACTATGTCAACGCGAGCCATATCCAAGCGTCGCGAAGCAACAAGCGATATATTGCCTCACAGGGCCCGCTTCCTGCTACATTCGAGGTATGTTAAACAGTTGTTCATTCACGAAGGGGCTTTTGCTGATATTGATCTAGGACTTTTGGTCTGTCATCTGGGAGCAAGACGTGCGTGTCGTAGTCATGTTGACTGCTGAGTCGGAAGGGGGTCAGCTCAAGTGTCATCCTTACTGGAAAGGTCGAGACTTTGGGGCCATCCGACTCAAGACGCTTTCTGAGAAGAGAGTGTCGCTTGACATTGATAAGCATAGGTCCGACTCGCATCATGCACCGTCCACTTCAACTGGTGAACAGAGTAGAAAGCGCGCAAGCACCACGAATAACCTGGAATCTACACCGACTCCGAAGCCGCTGCAAGGTCAAGCAGAAGCCCCGTACGTGATTCTACGAAAGTTCGCGTTGTCTCACAACGCCCATCCTTTCGCCCCGATCCGAGAAATCACACACCTGCATTTCCCATCGTGGCCCGATTTCGGTACTCCGGCACAGCCATCCCACTTGTTGGCATTGGTTGAGTTGGCCAACGTCATGCAGCGGTCTGCTCTTCCCATCGAGACTTCATCAACCGCTGGATCGAAGGCATTCCCGACAGAACCACCCCCAATTACCTGGTACGATGAGCCGGAAGCTGATGCACGCGCGAGACCGATGCTGGTACACTGTTCTGCTGGTTGCGGTCGAACTGGAACCTTTTGCACTGTGGATAGCGTGATTGACATGCTGAAGCGCCAGAGGCAAGCCAAGATTGCATCGGTGCGAGGGCGCGATCATGAGGGCGATGTTTCTATGGGCGAGACGTCTCCTGGAACAACCAAAAACTTCAACTTTTACACACCTGGCCAGAGGTCCAACATGGAAAGGAAAATGGCTCGAGGTGGCGCTACTATCGACACTAGCTGGCTCTACGATGATAGTGTTGATCTGATCCAAAAGACGGTTGAGGACTTCCGAGAACAGAGATTGAGCATGGTCCAGAGTTTGAGACAATACGTTCTCTGCTACGAGACAGTGCTCGAGTGGGTGACTAGAATTAACGAACGGGGAGCGAGTGCCTCTTACGGCAGAATAAGAAGTGGGAGTCTTCAGCAGCCTCACCGCTAAGTTCAGCGAATGATGCATCATGACCGGATAAGGTCACACGGGAGCACAATTGCATAATATTACGGGCGAATCAGCAAATATGATCAGATGGTTGCAACAGGCGTTTATCAGTTTGGGTCACCTTGCGACGTCTGGTCTCGAGAAGGTAGTTCTGCCAGAAAGGTATAACTATTGCAAGCAGCAAGCGTGCGATGCTTCAGCTATGACAGGAGGTTCAAAAATTACGTTGGGTATCCCGGATCCAGCAATCGCTGTCGAGTAGTCACGAATGCGACCGGATTTCTTCTTGTTTTGTATAATAGAATAAAAGAAGTGAGGAGGACCGGAGCAACTAGGAAATACTGGGTTCGTATGATTGAGTCACCGAAAACCAGATGCGCATACGTGGTTTAAGGTTATATCATGAGAATATACCGTGAAATTGATATGCATTGTAGGCGTAAGCCGTGCCTGGAAGTGTATGTTTAGAGTCTGCTGGAGCATTTAGGGGTCTAAGAAACACCTGGATAATATATAATATATTCCTCGATGAGATGTTATACAACGCCGCAAGGCAATAAAGATTACAGCAACACTGGAGACATAGCACCTGCTTACTATATTAGACTCTTGGAACTTAAATTATGATTATATTCCCACCCTTGGAACTTCTTTTGTAAGGGACAGGAAGCATAACAACCGCTCTGGCTGGGTATTAGACTAGTAGTCTTTACGAATAAACAGGTACCTACCTATTACCTACTAGTAATTCCGCAACTATGCAGTAGGCTATCTCAATCAGACCGCGAAGCCTACGGGCACGTATGATAGCATCATCCCAAGGAGCAATTACCTCCCCCGGTGGCCGCATCGTATCGTCAAGATCACACGATGCATGCGCGTATCGAGGTGAGACAATGGCATGTGTGATGACGTCGCATTGAGCTGCATGAAACCGAAAGTAAGCAAAGTTAGAAATTGCGTGGCTGGGGATACGGACGCGACCGACAAGGGTTCGAAGATGTCGAGCGGCGTAATTCATGCGACGAGAGGACGATGTGAGACGAAGTGAGGTTGACCAAATCTCACTCCAGTACGTACACCTATTTGGGCGATTGATAATCAAAAATAGAACGATTCTGGGGGATTCCACCTCAGGCTCTGGCGCTGAGGGAACTACAATATGTACTGTACCTTACTAGAGCGCCTGAGGATAACGCCTAACCTGGCCCGGGTTGTTGTAAGCCATGGCGATTTCAGGCTATTAGCCCCTAGCCGCCGTAGCAGTCCAGGGTCCTCGAAATCGGGGGCACCAGAGTTTCACAAGCCTGCCCTCGTGGATACTCCTCAATGCTTCTCGCTGGGGGAACTGGAACCTTCCTTTTCCCCATACGAGAGCGTACAGTCATCACTTCCTGGCGACCTGGGCAGTACTATGTACTTGCCTGCCCAAGGCAACCTGCTTACTACCTTAGGTAGGTAGATATCTAGGTACCTCAGCTTATCTGACAAACTGGAAGTCACTTCTGCCTCATCACATCCCTCCCAGGCAGTCACGAGTCATACGATACGTTCCATCAATCCGCTGTCGTCACTGCCGTCGCAAGCGTCAACAGGCACAAACTAGAAGGAGCAGCAAGCCACCGACTGCAAGCCGCGCCTGCACCCAGCAGTCAGGATTTACAGTTTATTGGGCTGCATCTGCATTTGGTCCCCGCCTCCTACTGGCATCCACCCGCCAGTTTCCCTCCTGCATCTCCTCCAACCCTTGATTTACTTCTTTCGTTATTCTCCAAGCCTATTTCTATTACCGAGGCCCTCAAGGCTTTCGGTCTTTACGCGATTTCTATATTCTGCCTTTTGTCGGTCTCGATAACATTCCCCTCGTTCACCTTCTTCGATTCAGTCTTTGGGGCCTCTGCGCAGTCCATTTCATTCCCAGGGCCTGGTGCATTCTCGTTCAGCGGTCGTGCCCATTCACTTTGGGTCACTGATACAGAATCGCCCACCTTCGCTCAGGCTCCTCACGAATTCCTTGCGCCACTCTGCGTTGCCCGACGAACACGCCTGTTTCTTTTACGCTTTCGTCGCGCATCCTATCCTGGCTGGGTTCCTGGCTTGGCGGCGAAGACCAGACGAACGCTTGCAACTCCGAGACCGCTATTTCTTCGGACCCTTTCACTTCTTACTTGGAAACCTCGGACTCTGGTACCGCTGCCGCCACTATGCCGCAATTACCATCAGGCGCCGATACGATGCGCCGCCCTTCCCTCGACCTAACCGAGCCGTCTAATACCATCGAGGAGTCCGACGGAATACCCTCCGATGGACCCATGGACGACGACGTTGATCTTTCCATGCCTCCCGCCGATGATGATGTCCTGGAAGAGGACTCGAAGATCTATACTCCCCCTCCTCACATTGCCGCCCGTTTCTATCGACCTTCGCAGGCGCGTCGCAGAGATTCGGCTGCCTCGTCCCGCCGCAACTCCTTCTCTTCTGCCCACTCCCGATGCTCTTCAATCCAGCCATCCAGCCACCGCGGTGGTGAACAAAGTAAATATATTGCACAACACTTGCGACGTGCCTCCTTCCTTGAGGACCGCAGGGCAAGACTAGCCGACAGAGCCGCTCATGCCGAAAAAGTGCGCCTTCGTGCGGCACTCGCCAAGGCGACCCAGAGAGATACAAGTCTGTCGGAGGAACGAGCCATCGCGGCACAGCAAGCCAGGGAGCGCAACCTAGCGGAGATTGTCGCAAACTGCGCGGAAGAAGTCAAAAAAGCCAAACTGGTGGCCGAGTTTATGAAAGAGAAGCGAGAGCAAGATAATGCCAGGATGAAGGCTCAGATCGATGAGAGAATGGCGGAGGCTGAAAGGCGGAGAGAGGAGCTGCGATTGAAGAACGCCTCTAAACGGGTCCGCGGCCAGAGTGTCCAGACTAGGAAGCCCCTCGAGACGATGTCCGAGACCAGTGAGCGAGAAATCCGCAAGCTCACCGACGAGGAGGCTGCGGCAAGCATCCAATGGTGGTGGCGTAGCTACCTTCGGAAGAAGGCGATCTATGAGTTCAATGACCTAGGCTTGACCGTGGATGGTATCAGAGACACGCATTTCGATACCGTCGTGGAGCTTCTGGCGCAAGAGAGAGTTCTCCTCATCACGGCACGGTTACTCCGCTTGTGTGGTCTACAAGAAGGCGACTCCGGATCTGTTGGCGAGATGGCAGCAATTCGCACATTCCTGAGCGCGTTCTTGATTCTCGGCCATCCCAACCAAGTACTCAGCAACAAGAACGATGACGGCGATGAGGAAGTGGCTGATGCACTTACTTCTCATCGACTACCATCCGCAGATCTTGACAACCCACAGCTACAGGATCTTGTCGGCAAAGCGCGAGATCTGTTGATATCTTTCGAGAATATTCTCTCTCGCTTAACCTCTGCAAATTCATACACCATGCCGCCTGCGCTCAAGGACACGCTCCCAGAGGCCTATGCCACATTTTACAATGCTTTCATCGCATGGAAATCGCGTGACTCAAACGCCTTGATCGAGGTGATGCTCATGCAGTTTGTGGAGCTTGACGCAATCTACCATACCGTCCAAGACACCACCGACGACGCAGCCACGGCCTTGTACAAACAGAGTATTCAGGACAACCAACTAATGCTCATCGTGCGTATCAAGAAGTTGGCAGGCCCGGAGAAGGGCAAGAAGATGATTTTTGACGCGGTGGGAGAAGCCAGGAGGTCTCGCTCGACCAGGAAGAAGACCGGCGATACCAAGCCACGAGTAGCCGACAACACACTAAGTGAAGCGTCAGAAACGGCTAAAAATCTTGTATCTTCCGAATCACAGACGCTCACTCCACCGGCCACCCCGGCCAGCAAAGCTCAAACTAAGACGTCTGTTCCCAAGACTGGCCTTAATGGCCTGCTGCCGAACAATCGAATTGTGGTGCACGAGTTAGCTATCAATAAGGAGTATCAGCTTTCTCCTGACGAATACAAGGAACAGCAGGCAGAGCGCGCTCAGCCTTTGTATACTCAGATGCGAGGTATCCTGGACGATAGCGACAGCACGTCAAACTTTAGATTCTTTGCTGTGGTGGCAACCAGCATCAAAGAAAAGCTTCAACGCTTGCTGAAGCCGGGAAACTCGATGTACAACCTCATTGGGGAGATTTTGGACCCTGAAATGGCGGAACGGCAGTTTGCGCTCGGAAACTTTTCGTATGAAAAGTTCTTTACTGCCATGGCTTCTCTACTGCCCAAGCTATGTGCACCTTTCCGTGACGAGGAAGTCAAGGATCTAGTGCAAAACAAGTTGGCAGACGGCAACATCATTGACCGGGTCGAGGCACTTAATGGTTTCATTGACCTCATGCTGTGCGATTATATCAATTATTTGATGAGACTCGCTGCGCCCCAGTTGATCGAGTCGGCTGCTTCATATGAGGCTAAGCGTTTCGCCGAGGACATTGAAAAGGGTTGGCTCGGCCTTGCTGCAGCAGAGACTGCCTGGCGAGCTGCTAGGACAAAGGTCTTGGCCGAGGTTCAGAAGAGAGATCCTGAAGGCATCAGCCATTCCAAGTCGCGGCCTACAGCGGGACGCTTTTACGCGCAGATGCTTGTTGATGTTTTCACGAGGATCTCCCCTGCTTCTATCGGAGAGATTCCAGAAATGCTCCGCCTCGATCAGAGCCGCATCGGCCAAGTTTCGGTTGTAATTCAGCGCATTGTCACCGCAGGCGCGCTACTCCTGCAATGCAAGAACCTGCTCAAGCGAGATGTCCGCTCCTCGTGGAAGACCGAGGCAACCCGCATCATGGCAGTTCTTGAGTCTGGGCATCCTCTGCAAACCACGGTGGATGGCGTCATGGCTGCTCTGGAGTCTGGACGTTCGATGCCAACGGCGACTAAGGGCCACCTCCGCGCACTTGTTACAAAGGTCTTGACCGCCAGCAAAGAGATGGCGGTGCATGGAAGCGAGCCTAGAGAGCCCGTTCTACGTCTCCTGCTTACTCGTCTGCGGGGCAACATCCTCACTCGCTTGGCTGCTGGATCGGCCAGTGACAAAGTCAAGGCGACGAATGTGGCGGGTGAGAGACTAGCAAGCCTTGGCCTGTCCGAGTTTGCCCAGAGAGTGAGAGAGATCTCGGACTTGCTGGAGAAGCTGGGCGCCGTCGATCGAGCAGCCCACGGGCCGTGGTGGGATGCGGTCGCTACCAAGGTCGAACAAGAAGAAATGTCAGGCTAGAATGAGCAACGTTGTTATATTGGTTTGGTAACAAGGGACGATACATGATGAGCGATATGGATGCATAATAGCCGGAGGACTGCTTTTTCTTTCGGGGTCGGAACTTGTGCTTATTGGGAAGCGATTCTGGACTTTTACTATGTGCATGGCGTACCGGATTGGGGAGCCGATTCGGCTTTGACTTACGGGACTGGGAGCATAATATGAGTATCCCACTTACAGTCTGCTTTAGTTTTCCAGAAGCCTCTGGGGCAAGCGTTGATGGGTCGTTTTGTGTTTCTTAGGTCTAGGTATGATTGATGCTTTGACAAAGCTTGGATTAGCGTATAGAGATACTAGCTGCAATGCTGATTGAACACGCGATTGCGACGACAAGACGTCTTCAATATGGAACGGGCACTTGAAATATATGAATATGTTCTACTTTTATACACGGCATTCCGTCCGACGCTGATCTAATCGCACAGATTAAAGCATCCAAATAGAGAACAACACTGAGCCAGGTAGTGGTGTTTAGCATCTTGAGGTGCCTAACATTCCATGCGGCGAAATTCCGCGGTTGGTCGGGCTTATCTTATCAGCCCAAAAAATCTCCCCAAAATTTCTTCCTGGGCAGGGTCCCCCGCCAGCCGCCGCCTGGAACATCGACAACCACCAACAACCAGATCATTGCGCCAGGATCAAAAGTCGCCATGGTCAAACGCAAAGTCGCCGCGCTCGAGAAGCTGGATGCTGACTTGTATGTCTATGGCGAAAACCATCGAATTTGCTCTTGATCCATTGTGGCTAACAATCATCACAGCGCGAGTCTTCAGCAGAAAATCCGCCGCGATCCCAGGTAGGTCGCTTTGTTCTCTTGACAGGAGGGACTCGTCGCTAATCTGATGTGGCAGATCATACAAGGAAGATTTCCTGAAGCAGTGGGAGCAGTACGAGGCGCAGCGCGAGATCTTTCTCGTGTCTCCCTCCACTGCGACGGCCGACTCTGTCGAGTCCTTTCACAACATTATCGACCTGATCGCTCACGTCGCCGATTGTTACAAGCAGGAAACAGAGACCTTTCCCGACGATCTCAAGGCCATCCTAGCGCAGCACCATGCTATCCTCCACCCTGAGCTGCGAGAGAAGATCGTGGGCAGCCTGGTGCTGCTTCGCCGTAAAGAGGTCATCGACTCGACCAGCGTTCTTACCACGCTCTTCCCGATTCTCGTATCGTCACCGAGCAAATCCCTGCGCGAACTGCTGTCCCAAAAGATTCTGAGTGATCTCCGAAACTCCAACTCAAAGTCCATCAACCATCCTCTGAACCGAACCATTCAAACTGTTCTCTACAACCTCGTCACCGCTGACCGATCCTCCCCCCGAGCCATCTGGGCTATCAAGATCACGCGCGAGATGTGGAAGCGCCAGTACTGGACCGATGCTAAGCCTGTCGATGTCATGAAGGAGGCGTGTCTCTCTGACAATGAGAAGGTCGTAATTGGTGCGGTGCGCTTCTTCCTTGGCGGAGACAAGGAGCGAGAAGAGCTCGAAGACGAGAGCAGCGACGAAGAGATCGATCTCAGCCAAGTCAAGCATCAGATGGGCATCAACAAGAAGACCAAGAAGACCAAAAAGGCTTACGACAAGGCCGTTGACAAGGTCAGGCGTGCGGAGCGCAAGAAGACCAAGCCTCACCCGCTCAACTTTTCTGCTCTGCATCTCCTCCACGACCCCCAGGATTTCGCCGAGCAGCTCTTTTCCAAGCACCTACAGAACACCAAAGCGAAGTTGTCCTTAGATTCCAAGATTTTGGTTCTCCAGCTGGTGACACGTCTGGTTGGTCTACACAAACTGACCATCGTGGCGCTCTACTCCTGGTTTATCAAGTTCCTCACCCCTCGGCAACAACAAGTCACATCCTTCCTTGCTTCGCTGGCGCAGGCGGTGCACAATCTGGTGCCTCCGGATGTCCTGGAGCCACTGATCCAGAAGATTGCAAACGAGTTCGTTTCAGAAGCTTCGGCTTCCGAAGTTGCTTCTGCTGGTCTGAACTCGATCCGCGAAATTTGCGCTCGACAACCGCTTGCCATGACTGATACTCTACTACAAGATTTGGTCCAATACCGTAAGAGTAAGGACAAGGGTGTCATGATGGCTGCCAAGGGTCTGTTGTCACTGTACCGAGAAGTTGGCGCAGAGCTACTGAAGAAGCGGGATCGTGGCAAGGATGCCACCATCAACCTTAAGGCTGGTATCCAGGCCCAGCGCAAATTCGGTGAGGTGGAGGCTGGTGGTATCGAAGGATTGGAGCTCTTGGTGCAATGGAAGGAAGATGAAAAGGCCCGGAAGCGACTTGCCAATGGCCTGCCTGAGAAGGCTGGCAGTGATGAAGAAGAGGAGGATGGGTACAAGTCTGACGATTGGGAGCTTGACTCAGATGGCAGCAGCGATTCAGGTGGCTGGGTTGACGTTTACCACTCTTCTGACGAGGAAGAGGATGAGCCCGTGTCGAAAAAGCAGAAGACTGATGAAGAGGCTTCCGAAGACGATAAGAAGGCTGCTGAGGCCAAAGAGGCCGAGATTGAGCGCATTTCCAAGCTTGCGACTACAACCATCCTCACTCCTGCTGACTTGGCCAAGCTCCAAGAGCTCCGGACATCCAGCTCGGTCGAGAAGGCGATGGGCGTTCACCGCAAGCGCCGACATGAACTCGAGAACCGGCACCACGACGACGGCCTAACGGCCGAGCAGATCGAGGCGCCGGCGCGCCTGCGTAAGCTGTCCAAGGAGGAGCGAGTAGCGCTCGCCAAGGAGGGCAAGCCGGACCGCGACGAGCACAAGAGCACGGAGGCGATCCGCAGGTCCAAGAAGGAGGCGGCGGGCAAGAGCACCAGCAACAGAGAGAAGCAGCGCAACAAGAACATCTTTATGACCATGGGCAAGGCGAAGAGCAAGCACAAGAGGAGTCTGGTGGAGACGAGGAAGGTGTTGAAGGGACACATTGAGAGGAGTACGAGAGGAGGCCGGAGAAGAAACGGAACTTAAAAAGAGATCGAGTTAGACGTGCCAGGGTGAAGGTTACAGAGATAGAATCACGGGTGCTATTGACACAGCGCGCATTGCAACAGAAAATTACGGATTTGACTTTTATTATTCTTATGCTTGCAATCTCGCTCCATTAGTTGACTCTCATTGTCACTTATCTCTAGCTTTCTTCTAGGTCAAACAGCTCGCATGCACAGGTAAACGCGTTGCTGACAAACTACTTAGAGCGGTCAGGCATATCGTAAAAGGATTTCATGTCAGCATATTTGGAGGACATGGCGACGAGCATCGGCCTCAATGACTGGCTGTCTGTTGGAGACGTTGTCGAAGATGGGCGTAAGTTGATGTTCAGAGGATGGCAGATGTCGTACTGAAATTTGTAGTATGGTGCGATGGTGTATATGAAGAAGAGATGACAGGTTTTAATTATTCTTACATTAGAAGTGGACTAACAGAAATAGCATCTAGGTCAAGCGGCATATAACTCACTCGCTGACGCAAAGATCGAACGAACACTTTAGAGTGAGGGTTTTTGGCGGCTACATAACTTGCGATCTGACCATAATCCGCTCTCGGGCCAAGACAAAGAAGATCCGCCCTGCCTCTTTCACATCAACACGATTCGTGGGAGTTGTAACGCCAAGCTAGTTCATGAGGTTTGGGGTCTTACTAGCTCCTGTTTTCGTGGCTTGGGCCTGCAGGTAGCGGTTCGCATTTTTCCCGATGGGCTCGGGAAGAATGCGAACCGCTTAGACTTGGGAGGAAGAGTTTACTAGATTGCGTTTTTGTGACAGTGTTATTTTATTGAGCTAGCGATGCAAACAATAGAGGCCTCGGCCTTTAAGTTGTTGTACTAGACAAACACTTGGCATGCTTGGCTGATACCATCCTTTTACACCACTTCAATCCAGTCCACGTCCTCAGCTATAACTTTGAGAACATGAATCGTGCAAGACACAGCTTAGTACTTCCAAGTCATATAAGCACTGGGGCATCCGAGGCCTAAGGTATATGCTTAGGGGAGTTACAGTTAGAGCAATGACGCGTTGCTGAAGAGGTAAGGAGGGATAGCCTGAACTGGAAATGCCTCCGCAAAACATTGGCGCAAACCCATCAACACGGGAACAGAATTTCTATTTGTCGAAGTAGTATCATTCGAGTTAAAGCCTCAGCGCCATTAAGTGGCTGTAACACGCATGATGCATGGTACTATCTCCTTGCACGTAGTAGAGGCGAGAGCTGATGCGAACTTCCACAAGCAAGTCATGCCAATAAACAGCGCCGACAAGGATAAGAGTACTAAACTAACCAAAGACGAGTAACTCTCGCGGGGCATCGATCTAGATCAGTGCGTATACGCTTAAATGCGAGGACGAATAAGACTCACCAGGCGGCTTACCATACGAACAGTAGTCTTAACTCAGAAGAGCAGGTTGCAGATGGACAATATGAGGAGGCTTCTATCACGCGGCCGGACACTTTTTGCAAGACAACTTGCGGGGAACATCCTCTAATCGAAGGCCAAGAGGCCGCGACTCCATCCCCCCACCATCTGGAAAACAAAGCGATTGGAGAGGGCCGAGGCATTCGGCCGGCGATCGACACTATTTGCGCCACAACGGAGATGGTTTATTGCCTTTTGAGTTGGACCTAAACAGAAGGCCATCGCCTAGTCGCCGCGGATCTCCTTATGAGTCGTAACATCGGAGAGTAATAAACTTATCTAATAGACTTGCATCAACAGTTACCAAAAGTCTTGCAGCAAACGCAGGTAAATCGCAAGAACTTGGCGCAAGAGGGCCAGCATCGTCCTCTTGGTCTGCTGCTTATGGCACGATGAATCGACGAGCATCCTGATGTCGCGCCGACAACTTCACGCTGGGCTATGCGCCATCGGCAGCCAGCCATCCATTTCGGGATATCATTGTGTCGAAGGGATGGCCACATGCGAGACGAAACTTGCAACAGACGAGGCCTCTCACCCAATCACTCCCCCTGATCGTGATCCTCCCCTCCCGCAAACTGGCTCCGCTCTCCCCAGGTTTTCTCCAAACAAGCTCGTGAGCCAAAAACGATCGGCTTGTGGGGGCAGCTTACACCATGAGGTCACACCGTGGGCTCTAATGTGACCATCCTCCCCCCTGGGAAGATGCGGTTCCGCCTCTGGGTATCACCTAAACCAGCCTTGAGACGGCCGGCGAGGGAGGGCCTGTGGCGAGATTGGCCGAAAGAATGCCCGAAGTTCGGGGTTGTCGACACCGAAGTTGCAAGAGTTGTGCCATGTATGCTCGTCGTTGAAATAGCGCTCGATGCCGCCTTTCCTGCGATGTCACTCTCCCTGTGGATGAACACTCCCTTCTTTGAACTCTATACAGCAATAACTCATCATGGGCGTCAAAAAGTTCTTCAAGGACCGTTCTCTCAAGGTCTCGGATGACCGACTGACTAAAGCGGCAGAGCTCTCTCTGCGGGAGTCTATCTGGCCTATCGGTCTCGTCACTATCCTCTTCTTCCTGTGGGGTTTCAGTTACGGTCTGTTGGACACGCTCAACAAGCACTTCCAGGAGACTCTCAATATCGACCGTGCACGATCTGCTGGACTGCAAGCCGCATACTTTGGGTGTGTATAATCCAATGCCATACTTGTCGTGATCACCATTGACCATCTCCAGTGCTTATCCCCTCGCGTCGTTGGGACATGCCGCGTGGATCCTCCGTCACTACTCATACAAGGCCGTTTTCATCTGGGGCCTCTGCCTCTACGCCATCGGCGCGCTGATTGCCATTCCCTGCATCAAGGCCAAGTCATTCGAGGGCTTTTGCATATCAATCTTCATCATCGGAAACGGCCTTGGCTCCCTCGAGACCGCTGCGAACCCCTTTATCACAGGTACGACCCGAAACACTTTGATGTTGCTCACTTATCTGACTCTTGTAGTTTGCGGCCCACCGCGATACTCTGAGATCCGCATCAACATTTCCCAGGCCTTCAACGGCATTGGCACCGTCATTGCTCCTGTGCTCGGCTCATATGTCTTCTTCAACAACCTCGACGACGACGAGGCTTTGGCCAACGTGCAATGGGTCTATCTCTCCATTGCAGTCTTTGTGCTGATATTGGCCGTCCTGTTCTACGTATCAAAGATTCCAGAGATTACTGATGCAGGTGAGTCGATAATTGTCCATCAACGCGTTGGCCAGGTCAGCTAACATTCCGCAGACATGGCGTTCCAGGCTCAGGAAACCAGTTCAGAGGCCGACCAGCAGCCGTTTAGGAAACAGTACAAGCTCTTCCATGCTTCGTTCGCGCAGTTCTGCTACACCGGCGCCCAGGTCGCCATCGCGAGTTTCTTCATCAACTATGCCGTCGAGACACGCAAGAACACGTCCAACGGAGACGGTGCCAAGTTCTTTGCTGGAGCACAGGCGGCTTTTGCAGTCGGCCGCTTCTTTGGCAGCTTTGTCATGAAGTATGTCAAGCCCAGAAAGATCTTCCTGGTCTTCTTGACCATGTGCATCGTCTTCATCGGCCCTCCCATCGTCCACCACGGCAACGCCGGCATTGCTTGTCTCTACGTTGTGCTGTTCTTCGAGTCCATCTGCTTCCCCACCATTGTCGCCCTCGGCATGAGGGGCCTGGGACGGCACACCAAGCGAGGAAGCGGCTTCATCGTTGCCGGTGTTGTTGGAGGTGCTTGCGTCCCGCCGTTGACGGGAGCGGTCGGAGACATGCACGGTATCGGCCTGTCCATGGTCGTCCCGATGATGTTCTTCGTCGCGGCCTGGTCGTACCCCATCTGCGTCAACTTTGTTCCCAGCTACAAGAGAGTCGTGGACGTGTTCTACGAAGCCGAGGTTGGTATTCACGGTCGTACACTGGACGAGGAGAAGATTCAGGATGGCGGTGTGGTGGAGAAGGAGAAAGTCGCGAGCGTTGTTTGAGGCATATGCCGAACTCCTAGACCACGTCTCACGCCCATAGTCTTCTAGAGATCAAAAAGAATGGCTGACAAAAGGTTATAAGCGCTTGTCAGCGCCTTGTGATGCGTAATCTGGGAATCGAACCCAGGGCTCCCCGACGCTGCACGAATGGCAACGGAGAATTTTACCACTAAACCAATTACGCGGTAACAATCAAATGTCTCACAGAAGTGAGGCCTGCGTGATCTGGGAATCGAACCCAGGGCTCCCCGACGTTGCTCGGATGGCAACGGAGAATTTTACCACTAAACCAATCACGCTTGGTTGCTTGTTGAAACGTCGGCTTCAAAATGGGGTCTATTCGTGTCACGATGCAGATTTTCTGGTGTTGAGGTGGAGATTTTGCGGCTTCTAGCTCTGCGCGCTTGTTGGTAACGCGCACGGCCCCACGCGGCTGGAGGATCAAAGCAGCCAATGAGCGCCAGCGACGTCGGGTTAATTGCCGATTGGGTAGTCGGGCACGAGGCAGTTGAAAATGCGTAGGACGATATTGCAGAAAACTCGCTCACGATGTCTGTTGATCTGGCTTGAGATATTAAGTTTTTGGGTAGCCCAGAAGCTTTGCAATCGTGATATATACATGTACCTGGTGTATGTGTTTGGACCACACGAAGCTGGCTCTACTGAAAGTATTTTGGGCCAACGACTAACATCAAAGCATATATCTACATCTTTAAACTCGAATACTATTACAAAGTATCCCTATTAAATAACTCCGAAATAAGACGAATTACGCTGCAAGTCAAAAGACAATCAGTATAGCTTCGTCACTATTCTAAAGGTATTTGTCATAACGATAAAGCGATTCTCTTACGTTCGTCTTACCCTGTACCAATTGGTGGCCACACATCTGCAAGCCTTCATGTCGGATCTTTATTTCTTAAGTAAGGATCCAGGATGCCGGAGCATCCACTGTTGGTATGTCATCCGGAAACCTCTGAATGAAGTTTTGATGCTCCCCGAAACCTGGAAAGACATACGATTTCAAAATGATCGATCAGCCCGCATGAAGTCCAGTCCTTTCGAGGAAGATGGCAATTTATTGGTCGCAATACCTCTGATCCTTCCAGCTTGTTGGCTCAAGTGAAGCATCAGCTAGTCTCTACAATCTCTTTTGTGTTCTATGCCCGGCACGTGTTGAGAGCCTTCATCGTACATCTTTGAAATCGACTGTCGGCTGTGTAACATGAAGAGTGTCGACCAGGATCTTATGGGATGACCGAAGGCCAAGAGCCAAGTCCTTATAGAACTACTTCAAAATTATCTCATGGTAGCAATTTGGAGTTGGGTTCGTGAGCGCGACGAAGAGACTATCTAATGCTGTTTCGTGGTTCGGACCTCAATGGAGACGGCGAGCAAGGTCGAGGTTGACGGAAGCCCGATGCAGGGCGGCCGAAAAGCCAAGAAGCAGAGGGGCCAGCTTGAGTCTCTCTCAAAGGTCCTCCCCAGTTATGTCTCAATGGTCACAGCCCTCGACGAACAAATGTTGGCCAATAGAACACCCACATGGGCTCAGAGAGCCTCCTCAGCTGGGGGCATCATGCACGCGGACGCTCTAGAAGACTTGAAGAAGCTCCGCCGGAGGATTGTTTCTGTTCATTCCAGGAGACAGCGGGGATCCCGCTCGCTTAGGCTTGACGGGAGAGCCGTTGATGGTAACGAACTGGAGCCTTGTGAAATCATGCAGAGAACTGTAAAATGTGGGGAGCGGCTCACCGAGCCGGGACCCTTCCGCCTGCCGCATACACTTACTTCCTTTTCCCCTACTTGAGGCGGGTCTACGATCGAGAGGTTGCCCGCTATGAATGCTATATTGAGCTGAGTCCACGGTACGAGGATAACGGTCGTAGATAAAGGAACATGAGAGCGATCACGCCTGTGTTGGCTGAGGAATTACTGATATAAGATCAAACTGGCGGCAGGTGTCTGGCACTGAAAAGCATCGAGTCGGGTCATCCGCAATACAACATTTGACAAACACTGAACTTTCCTTGCCTCCGAGAACATGCTACCGAAAGAGAACTTCAAGTACAGGGTCCTCCTCGGATGAACTACTGGATTTAATGTGGCGAGACGAGCGGAGAAAGAAAGAACTTATGCTACTCAATCGTACGTCAACAGTCGTAGCAAGTCATTATCGCATGGACCAGCTCCACAATCTGCAACGTTAGATGTCCTGGCCATGCATCGTCTCAAACTCACAGCCGCGGTGATCGACATACCAAAGCCATCTGTATCAAACGAGAAGTGTTGCATTTCTCTTTTCCGCACACCAAAGCGACAAGCCATGAGTATTCCGAGAAAAGAGAGGGGTGGTTTCGGGAGGGAGCAAGGGGGGTTGTGACAAGGGTAGTTCAAGCAACGCTAGGCGTTTTTAAGATACCGACGAGTCGACCGAGAAAGATGCAGAGACAGCAGCAAGAGCATGCATCGACGACGGGTACGCGCAGGTGGAGAAGCTTCAGCTGAGAACATATGAGTGAAGACGGCGGCCTCTAATGTTGTTTGTCGTAATGACATACTACACAATGATTAGTAACAGAGGCGACTCAGCACGTGTCGTCCCAGCGGGTTATATCTGAAGAATTTTACCTCCCAGTTCCAACCATGCTTTACGCGCGTACAGAGTCGTCAATTGAGGTCAAGATAAACCTCTCTAGGCTTCCTGAGACGTGTGATGCAACAGAAGATCCATTGTGGAGCTTGGCAGGGAGAGCTTCTCTCAAGCTTGGCAGTTGTTGTCTGCCGCAACGTGCTCTAAAGGCAGGCTCTGGTTGGCTACAGTAGTGAGCTTCACCCGACTGAAAAGTATTTGATCTACCGGGGGGAATGGCCCTCCCATCATTAAGGCACCAAAGACGAGGGGATTTCTGTTAGTAGAAGACCTGTCGGCCATGGCAAAGCACTTAGAATGGGTCCAACCCCACGCACAGTTTTAAGGACCCTGGAGCCCCAGTAGCCAATCTGCCATTAACCTTCTACACGTGGGAGGGAATCTTGCTTTTCATTGGTTCAATTGGAAAGATAAACTGCTCCGTGCCCCTACCCGCAAATCGCTCCAAACTAATCCCAAAGGGGGCCAAGTGTCTTGGCTTTATTCGGGATAGAGTTGGCGTGCGTCTTCTGGGGTCCCACCATGATGGGATTTTCCCTGCTTCCAATGTATCATCGCCTCGGCCATGGTCCACGGGCCATGGCATGTCTTGCGACACATTCCCTCTCTGGATCACAGTCTCTCTTCCTTGAATAGGGCACCGAGATCCAAAACACGGTGCAGATCCTATTGGCTGGGTTGCTTTTTCGCCAGGACGTTTCGCATCCAACTGCTTCGACAGGAGCCCTAGCCGTATGAGGACACGAGTCGCGTGCTTCGATCGCCAGGCAGATCTCAATGCACTCACCGTGTCAGGAAAGTGAGCGTGTGCCCTCCCCGGAGCCTGCTTGTTTTTGGTGAAGCAGTCAAACGAGAGCGGGACTGGCACGGATCGACCAACGCCTGCCGCTGGCCAGAAGGTCCTCAAAAAGGCTGGATTGCAATGCCTTCTTGCGCACCCAGCGGTGAATCTCAAGCATATTATTCACAGCTTCTCCGCATTCATCTCTCGAAGCTCACATTTCTCTTCAAGGCTACACAGCGAAAGCTACCCATGCTCCAACCGCTCGTGGCCGTTTAGGCCCCGGGCCCTGTTGCAGCCGTTGAAACCCTGGTCGTCTGAATCCGTCGCTGCGGTAAGACTTGCAATGGACCCTATCTTGGGGCGCTAGCACCACTGTTGCGGCGGCCGGTCACGGATCGGGAGTTGTGTCGCGTGCTCACTTTGTTTCTCACGAATGCGTGTTGCGTTGTTCTCAATATCGTATATATCCGCGACCTGCGATGCCACTACAAGTACACAACCGGACATCAATTGGCAGCTGTCGACTTATGCATAGAAGAAAAGGTTAATGCATAAGCCCAGACGTTTGCCCCTCTTCGATTTGGTAAGCTTAATTCCTCCGTTGGGAAAATGGCACGTCCTTGGGAGGTTGCCCCAGAGTTGTCTCCAGCATTTTTAGTCCTCGCTCGACGGCTTTCTTGGTCTAGGAGAGAATTGATTTGGTGATGGGACCCGCCCAAGCTGCGAACCCACTGTGGCTACCGAGGACATGGAGAGAAAGAAAGAGAGAACGAAAAAATCATTACTACGCCAAGCAACGAGCCGTGAGCGTGGCTTAACTCAGCTCGCCCGTTGGCTGAGCGGGATGCAACGAGTGAATGCCATTGGATCCTCAGATCGTCTTCTCGACCGAGGCGCTGTTTTGGGCAATTGGTCACGTCTGTCGCTCCCACTCTTGGCGTTCTGGAGATCCACGGGCGTATGCCAAGCCACCGGGATCAAGGCCTCGAGAGAAAGGTCCTCTTTTCCCTTCTGCCTTCTTGAGAGTCGTCTTGGTGATTGATGGTCTGCGTTGGGAAAGCGAGACGGGGGCGTGTGGGTAGTTGTTCGCCTCCAACACTTTGCTTCCCCCTCCGACTCTTACTCGTCCAGTTACTCTGCGCTCATGTACATAAATATATCAGAGGTATATATGTTCATGTGCTCCTCCCAATATTTCCCTCTTCTCTATTCAGGTCACTCAGTCACTTCGCTCATCCCCCTTCCTCCTCTCTTCTGCCTTCTGCCTTCTGCCTTCTGGCATAGCAGATCCCACTACGGTTTTAACCGCCCGGCGGCATTTATTGTCAAACTCTTCTCCCACACACATATACTTCATACCAATATTTCCATCGAGACTACTACCAAAGCACCGCAGCAATGGCTGTCTTCTCGCAGTACGACTACCTCTTCGCGGTAGGCACAATATTTGCCTTCCTCGACGCCTGGAACATCGGTGCCAATGATGTCGCCAACTCGTGGGCGTCTTCCGTCTCCTCTCGCTCCATCTCCTACTTACAAGCCATGATCGGTGCCTCTCTCATGGAGTTCAGCGGTGCGCTCGGTGTTGGTGGCCGAGTCGCTGATACCATCCGAACCAAGGTCGTCGACGTCGAGGCCTTTGACGACAGCCCTGCTCTGCTCATGCTGGGTATGGTCTGCGCCGTCATTGCCTCTGCCAGTTACCTTACTTTCGCTACCCGCCTTGGTTTCCCCGTGTCCACCACCCACTCCATCCTCGGTGGTGTCCTTGGCATGGGTGTCGGTGCCCTTGGCGGCTCTGGTATTACTTGGATTGGCTACAAGGATGACGGTTCTGTTGATATCCAGCAAGGAGTTGTTCAGGTGAGTTATCCTCAGGATCTCGGATCTTGTCCCCCACCGCAGACCGCAGTGTCACTAACACAATCTGCCTTCCAGGTCTTCCTTGCTTGGATCATCGCTCCCATGCTTTCCGGTATCTTTGGTGCCCTCATCTTCCTCTTCACCAAGTACGGCGTCCTCCTCCGAAACAACCCCGCCATGAAGGGTCTTATACTTGTTCCCTTCTACTTCTGGCTTACCGCCTCACTCATTGTCATGCTTCTCATCTGGAAGGGTGGCTCGTACGAGGTCAACCTCACCGAGCAGCAGGTCCCCGGTGTCATTGTTGCCGCTGGCGCAGGCTGGGGTCTCCTCATGGCCGTCTTCCTCGTTCCCTGGATGTACCGTGTTGTCATCAAGGAAGACTGGCAGCTCAAGGCCTACCACATCTTCCAAGGTCCCCTCCTCCTCCGCCGCGGCCCCGTCCCTCCTCCCCCTGAGAACTTCCAGGGCGTCGTCCGTAACTTTTACGAGGGCCACCTTACCCGTGAGGAGCTTGAGGAACGCCAGGCTCGTCGCTCTGCTGTGGTCAACCAAGATGTCGAGGCCAATCACGAGCCTGACAACGAGAAGAAGGCCGTCGCCGATAACGCTTCTGAGGAGGCCCCTGAGAACAACAACCCTTACCAGCACAAGTCTATGATTGGGCCCAAGCCCGATGCTCCTTGGTACAGTGGTGCCTACATGTGGTGGGCTTTCAAGC
The DNA here is from genome assembly GCA_017140155.1 of Fusarium devonianum. Classification (NCBI taxonomy): domain Eukaryota; kingdom Fungi; phylum Ascomycota; class Sordariomycetes; order Hypocreales; family Nectriaceae; genus Fusarium; species Fusarium devonianum. The sequence goes on along the minus strand of JADBHU010000007.1, from coordinate 12,179 downwards.
TGGTCATCCTGCACGGCGTCGATAAGGATATTGTTAGCTCTCAATCCGAGAAGTCTGTTGTTGCCGGTGACGTCGAGGAGATCCACGCCCGTGCTACTCACTACGATAACCGCACCGAGTTTCTCTACACTTTCCTCCAAGTCATGACCGCTGCCTCCGCCTCTTTCGTCCACGGTGCCAACGACGTTGCCAACGCTGTCGGCCCTTACGCCTCCATCTACCAGATCTGGGACTCTGGAAAGGTCCCTGGCTCAAAGGCTGAGGTCCCCATCTGGATCCTCGCTTTCGGTGGTGCTGGTATCGTCATTGGTCTCTGGACTTACGGCTACAACATTATGCGCAACCTGGGTAACCGAGTTACTCTCATGTCTCCTGCCCGTGGCTTCTCTATAGAACTCGGCTCTGTTATCACTATCATTCTTGCTACCCGTCTCAGTATGTTTTATCCTCACTTCCTCCAAGATCTATATATGCTAACCACACCGTACAGAGCTGCCCGTCTCCACTACTCAGTGTATCACCGGTGCCATCGTCGGTGTTGGTCTCTGCAACGGTGACTGGCGGTCTATCAACTGGCGCATGGTTGGCTGGATCTACATGGGTTGGTTCATCACTGTGCCCGCTGCTGGGATCATCTCTGGTTGCTTGATGGGTTTCATCACATACGCCCCTAACTGGTCTTGAGCCAGAGTTGGCGACTGATGTTCTGCATGGCTGAACGGTGTTTTTGCTTACCCCCTTTTTGTTTCGCATGAATGAAAATCGCATACTGGACAAGAGGTCCAGCGGAGTGTCTCTTTTTGAGTTACATAGGAGCATCACCAGTGTCCCCAAATTGATGGGACGAGCGGTGTCTGGGGCATTGATTGATAGAATTTATACCCGGTAGACTATAATGAACGATATTTACTTCACTTCCTGTGCACCAGTCATGGCGTGCCCCCTTTCCTTCTCTGATGTTAATTATGGAGTTAAATTAGGCTGACCTTTACTTTTACGTTGGAAGTTTAACTCGCACTTGACCGAAAGCTTGAAGGGGAAGACAAAACTCTATGAAACTCGCTCTGGTTACCTTGACGAGGAAGTGTGTACAGGACTAGACCCCTCGGAGTCGGCAATGTACTAACAGGAATATCACGAAAGTGTTTGATGTTTACGCAATTGACTCATCATTCAGGGAAAGGTGACTTTGATTCAAATGACTGACAATCTAAAGAGATGAAATGGCGTCCCTAATCCCTCTTCAACCCCATGGCTTGATGTCTATCCCTGAAGGGATTGCATCGCTAGATCCCAGAGTCGAGCACTTGACTTTTGCATACCTGCTTGACTATCAGGCCCTTCCCCCCAAAGCTTGCGCTTAGTAGGAAGACTTGCCCTTGCAGGTGTGGCACTCGCCCTTCTTGTTGCAGAGCTCGACAGCGATGGCGATGAAGTAGTCGCCGCGGCACTGGTACTTGTCGTGGATGGCAAAGGCGAACTCGTTGAGGCCCTTCTCCTCGACGGCGAGGTAGGGGTACGTCTTGGGGAGGCAGATGTTGGCCTCGCTGTACGAGTCGTATCCGCCGTCGCAGCCGACAAAGACGGCGGCCTCGGTGGCCTCGTACTCGTGCTTGTCCTTGACGTCGAGGACGATGACAATCTCCTCCTTGTCGCCCTTGTTGATGAGCTCGATGAAGAACTTGCCAAACTTGTCGTAGTCGTCGTAGGAGCCGACCAGCTTGCCAGACACGGATGACTCGAGGTCCTTGTAGTCGTAGCGGAGGTAGTGGCCGTCGTGCTTGTGGCAGGTGTTGGGGTGCGAGGTGTAGGCGAGCTCCTTCAGGGGGTACGAGTAGGGGCTGTCGACGGCAAAGACCTTCTTCTCCTTGCCGTAGCACTCGTCCTGGTAGCCGTTGTAGAACTTGGCGCCGCGCTTCTCGTACGAGTTGTACTTGTCGCCGTCGACCTTCTTCTCGATGAGCCGGGCGGCGGCCTTCTCGACGGCTTTCTCGACCGTCTGCTCGACGGTGATGTCGCTGTACTCGAAGCTGGGACTGCTGCGCTTCTCGACGCCGTTGGAGCCTTCGGGGGTGCTGGTCTCGGAGGCGACCTCTTCAGCAGCCTGGGTCGAAACAGCAGCCTCGGTGGTCTCCGTGTTCTCGGGGGCAGCCTTCGACACCACGACCACAGCCTCAGTTGTCTCAGGAGCAGCCTCAGACACCACGACGACAGCCTCAGTTGTCTCAGGAGCAGCCTCCGATGTCTCAGGAGCAGCCTCCGATGTCTCGGGAGCAGCCTCATCAGCAGCCTGCGCAATGGCCTCGTTGTCACCGTTCGCAACAGACTCAGCGTTCACATTATCAGCATTGGCTTCGGCAGTGTCCTTGACCTTGTAGTACTTCTCAGAACGCTTGCCAAAGTGACCGTGGTCGTGCTTCTTGTACTTGTCAAAGTGGCCGTGGTCGTGCTTCTTGTGACCCTCCTCGTTAAAGATCTTCTCCAAGACGATTCTGGTGGCGGTCGCGTTCAGCCTCTCAATCTTCTCCTTATACAAGACCTTGTTGTGCTCAGGCTCTTTGTAGTAATGGCCGTCCTTCGAGTGCTCATCGCCGTAAGAGTAGGCATCCTTGTGCGCATGCTTGAGGTGCTTGTAAACGTCATCGACTGATCGCTTGTAGTGGTGGCCGTCGTGTCCATGGTGATAGCTAGGATCGCTGTGGTGATGGTTTTCATGATGACCGTGGTGATGGCCGTGGTGGTGTCCGTGATGGTGGCCGTGGCTGTGGTACTCATGA
>JADBHU010000006.1:0-13062 GCA_017140155.1 Fusarium devonianum | reverse complement strand
AAATGCGGGAGCTCCATTCGTGATGGTGGTTGGAAGTCCATTGAGTGTTATCAATCGCAAGATCACAACTCGGGCCTATGGGCTCCGTCCACGTCGCACTGCTCGTCCATCGCCTGGATCAGATTAGCGTTAGCTCGAAGTGTTGTATGGTACGGGGACTGCGCTTTGTGTCCCCAAAAGCGCTCACTCAAGCCACAACCAAACTCGTCAGGCTGTCACGGTCAGTGGCTGAGAAGATCTCCTGCTTCAGTGACGTAAATACGTGGGAGACTCTCCACTTTCTCCTCGAACACATCGATACGCAAACTCACTTGCCAAGAGATATTGATTTTAATCTCGCCGTCAGGCGAGGACTGTTCTTAGTAAGACACTATGCTGTATTGATGGTAACATAAGATTTGCTAACCTTTATTTTCCTTTATTTCTTCTCATGATATTGAGGAATACCTGTTTTTGTAGACGCTGCAGCATCCTAACCGCGGCATTCTAGTCCAAGGGAGCACTGCTGCTCAGCCAGAGGACCATCCATCTTTGGTATACCAGGAGACCTCAAGCGCAGGCCCATTCACTTTGCAGGTAATCTCCTCACAGAAGATTGCGCCCATTACTTCTTGGTGAAAAGGAAACTCACCTCTCCATGTTCGCAAATTACATGTAGCGACATGATCACTCAGACCTGTGGCTTTGAGGTGTCAGTTCCGTATTTAGAGGAACACGAGTAAAGAGCAGGTAGTTTAGAGAATTTTAACGATTTTCCAGTCAGTCGCTGCGCAGCGTAGCAGGCCGTAGGAAGAAAGCCACGATGCGGAGATTTTGATGTGACAACACAGACTGCGACGCTGATCATCGGAAATATATTTGATCGTATGACGCCACCTGACTCACCGCTCACTAATCATTTATGCCAGCATCATGGTCAGCGTCGTATTGTAGCGGCGTGTCTTGGGCGTTACTGCGGGCGTGACGTTGAACTGAATTGCATTTGTATACATCAAACGGTGAAGAATCGGCTATTCATAGCATAGTCCAAAGATTGCTCTGTTAAAACTTTTGGAAAAACTCCTGCCAGCGCTGAGATTGCGTAATTGCTTGTCATCTCGCCTTGCCGCTGAGACAAACACTTGATGAGCACAAGGTCACCTCGATAATCATTTCTTGAGATCTGTCTCCGAATATTAGGTCACCGCCGTGCTGTAGAGATGCAGCTTCTCTAAATACTCGGTTCAAGTTTCTCATTCAGTGCATCAAGCCACTCCTTTGGGCTTGGTCGTGAAGTCGTGGTCTTCTCTTGAGCATCCATGTGAACTGGATTTCACTTTGCTGTCCAGGTGCTTCGTTAAGTGCGACTTGCTGGCCGTTTGTTGTATAGTTGCCCGCCTTCTCTGTGCGGTCCTCCGGAGTCACAGTGAAAAGCCCCATCAATTCCGATGCTATGCTCTTTTTCATTCTATATTCTCAGGGCACTACTTCTTGACGTTTCAAACTCTCTCATGTCTGACGTTGTTGAGACTTGCAACGGCGCGAGGATCGTCGCGCTGTGCAAGAACATTTACCGCAATCGCGATATAATCAAAGAGGACTTGCTGGTTGAGTACTGAATATCTAGGTTGTATTTAAGCGAGCTTACGGTCTTTTCTTCGTAGTGGGAAACCTTTATTCATCCGACATGTGTCGACATGATTGAGTCATGATCTCACCTTGCAGAGGACTGAGTTTGGATTTATATGTTCTAGCTCGGAGCCACGATCTCACTAAGTTCGAGAAGATTGTGAAACTTCTGGGACGTACCGTTTATTTACTCAACCAGAACCTCGTGCATTCTTGTCATGTCAGACTTGGGCCAGCCTCTTGACATGCTCAGTGACTGTGAGTATCAGAAATTTCAAGAAAACAGCTCTGCCTCTGGCTATCAAGAGAAAAAGCTCCTCTGGATTGTTCGTGGCTTGGAAAAAAGTCAATGGCTGGGGGCGTTGGCTGTGTTACATCCTTATCAAACTTTCTTCTTGTTCGCTGGACCAATGAGCTAGGCGGCAAGGAGAATGGTCTTGACAATGATCGTTGAAAGGCCTTGTATTTTCTGCGTACTAGACGAGAGAACAAGAGAACAAGAGAGCGGCGTAAGCAGGTGGATTTTGGTAAGCACCATCGATGGACTTTTCTCCCGCCATTCGGTCATATTCTTTTGTCTAGTCAATCGAGGCAATTCGCGTGAGTTTCAGTTTGGCGAGTGGTTGGCTGAAAGAAAGAAGGCGGTTCCGGTGGCGCCAGAGTTTGCATGTTTCAACCTTTTTTGCCTGGACCTGAAAGGTTTACGGTTTGAAACAAAGTATCATGGCGGTCCCACGTAACCCTCGCATGTAATGACGAGCCTGCTTTGAGTTCATCTCGCTACGATACGATACGAAACGTCGAGGTCACCAACGGAGGCGGCCAAAGTATCTGGACGATCATATCTGCTTTCCCATATACCATAGCGTATCGTTCTCAATAACGAAGGAATAATCAAACGTGGTGCTGGATTCTATGAAATAAAAACCCTCGACACTACATGGATGTAGTCAAATCAAGACGGCAATCGCAGAAAATCGTCCTTTGCTTTCCGTATTTTGACTGAAAGAGCCGCGCGGACGAGTTCCCGTAGTCTGCATCTGGTAGCTTCGGTCAATGCCGCAGGAGGTTGGTTACAAAGTTCTTCATTCTCGGGCAAAGCCGATCTACCAGTGGCGTGGCAACCTTCACAAAATTCTACAGAAGATATACGAGGCTGGGCAATGTACGTAGTGGATCATCCGGGTCGTCATGGTTACCGCTTCGGCTGCCTCAATTCCGCCCTGGTTACGGCCGTCCTGTCAGGAACCGTCTGACGGAAACAAGCTTCGTAGGATAGTTAAAGCCATTGGCCTATTGTCGAAGCGTCACTCTGTGACAGTTGCGCCCTCTGAGGGAAGCGCTGGACATCAACGACTCGTATCGGCTTCTCCCTTTGAGTTAAGGCTTTGAGTTAAGGTTAAGCTGGCCAGCGCTTGGCAAACAGGTTCTTGTCCAGGACAGCACTATATAATGGAGACGATCGTCTACTCGTCTCCTTCTCACCCTCACTCTCGACACTAGCGCTCGACGAAACCAACTTCCATTCGCTTCATAACATATCGTTCGAATCTTCAGACTCAACATGCGTTCTTTCGTTCTCGTTGCCATTGTAGGCTCTGCCTCGGCTTTCCCTGCGCTCTTCAAGAAGCAGTATGCTACCGAGACCATCCTCACCGGAGTCGTCCCAGTCCCGACTCAGACCATTTTGACTGGCGTCGTGCCAAACCCTACTACTGAGACTATTCTCACTGGAGTTGTGCCCTACCCGCCTGCTTCCACTCAGACTATCCTCACTGGGGTAGTCCCGCCTCCCGCCAGCACAATCCTCACCGGGGTTGTTCCGCCTCCCGCCAGCACAATTCTTACTGGAGTCGTTCCACCTCCCGCCAGCTCCATCCTCACTGGAGTCGTTCCACCGGTCACCAACCAAACAAGCTCTGCAGTTGTCCCGCCTCCTGTCGTCCCGACAACCCCCTCTGGAGTCGTACCACCGGCTTCCACCGGGCCAATCATTACTGGAGTCGTCCCGAACCCCTCCGGTACTGGGGTTGTTCCTGTCCCTACAGCTACTGGAACTGGAGGAGTCGTTGTTCCAACTGCTGCTGCTGGACGAGCTGCTGCTGTGCCCGGCGCCATCTTGGCTGGTGCCGTTGCAGCTGTTGGCCTTTTGATTTGAGAATCATGAGTGAGTGAGTGAGGGTTGAAGCACCTCTGTACTTATCAGGCTGCAAGGTGGCTTCGGGGTTATTCAACGGGGATTAGGAGTAATGTATTTAATGGAATATAATATAATTAATAGGTATAGCGAAGAAAGGCCCAAACATATCAATAATGAAAGTGACATTGGAATAGTGCTCGCCACTGCGTGATCAGCTGTCTCAACCTCTTCTTCAATAATTGATTGATGGTGATAATTTGTGACAACATTGGCCCACTGTCCATCGGCCCGACCAGGCTGGGTGCTCTGCCGTTGGAAGTTCGATGTGTGTTGTAGTAGACCAGCTTGTGCATCACAGATTAGCCTTAGGGTGCCATCTGCAGAGGCCTTGCTACCGCTTCATTCCATAGAAGCTTCTACAACCTGCCTAGCAACCCTTTGCTTAGGCAAGACCGAGTAGCAGTTGGAATCATATTCCCAGTGAGGGGCACGGGGTATCAAAATCCGGGGGAATTGCGTAGAATCCAGAGTTTGCCGAGTCTATACTGAAGGAACCCCAAATGCACCTTTTTAATACTGGACAAGGCTAAATAGGTTGATGTCCGGCCTCTAATACCAACATGCGCCAAGTCGGATATTTTTCCGCCATAATAAGCTCCATGTACTTTACGTCTCATGCGGACTGCGGGGAAGTCCTTTTCCATCGATCATCATTGAGATTGTGTTGACATATTCCCCGCGTCAATCGCCGAGGCGGGGTTTAACTTCCATCATCACTTTGTCCAGACAGCCTTTCGATTGACCCAACCCCATAACCAGAACTCCGGAAGAGTGCAAATTACCAGTAATGCCAGCCAGACCATCCTTTGACTCACTTCCTCTACGAAAAGATGGACCTCACGGAAATGCTTGGGGCCTTTTCGGCGACAACGACGAATGCGGCATGCTGAATCTGTTGACGCCCAACACCATAGCAAAAGCCGCCACAGAAATCCGCGATGGCGTACGCGTTTCAACTGACTGGCCCCTCAACCGCATGTCCAGGCCATGCTTCGGCCGTGCGCCCTTTGAGCACAGCATCAAGAACAAGGCTCCGCGTGCTGTCAATGACGACGTCCTGGCATTTAACACGCAGAGTAGCTCGCAGTGGGATGGGTTCCGCCACTACGCTTATCAGAAAGAGAAGCTTTGGTTTAACGGGAAGACGCTCGATGATATATTATCCACAAATGACATTGGGATACAAGGTATGCTAAAAAGATAGGAAAATAGCGGATATGTGAAACGAGCTGACAAAAGTAGCCTGGGTTGAACGGGGTGGTATAGTCGGTCGCGGAGTCTTGCTGGACTACGCAGCGTGGGCAGATGCTCAGAATATCGAGATCAAAGCATTTCAGTCAAACTCAATCCCCGTATCTACCTTGGAGGAGGTTGCAAAGAGCCAAGGAGTCACGTTCAACGAAGGCGATATTCTGTTCATCCGGACGGGATGGACGCGTGCCTATGATGGGCTTTCCGACGAGGAGTGCAAGGCTTTGGCTGACCTTGCGCCTCCGCCAGCCATTGGCGTTGAATCGTCAGAGGACACTCTGCGATGGCTTTGGGATAACTCCTTTTCTGCTGTCGCAGGTGATCAGCCGAGTATGGAGGCGTGGCCGTGCCAGAACACCGACTTTTGGCTACATGAATGGCTTCTGGCTGGGTGGGGCATGCCTATTGGTGAGCTCTTTGACCTTGAAAAGCTGAGCGAGGAGTGTCGCAACAGAGGGCGATGGTCGTTTTTCTTCTCGAGTATGCCTCTGAAGGTATAGTCATTTTCTGCTACATCTCAAGCTTATCATCATTTTACTAAAGACTATTAGGTACCTGGTGGTGTTGCCAGTCCGCCCAACGGAGTGGCCATCTTCTAGACCATCGATCGGACAGTGATGGCTGTCAGTTTCAATGAAGAAGTGCTTGAATGAGGGATGTCGGAACTCAGTGGCCAGAGCTATGGGGGAAAATAGCAGGAAAAGAATATTGCGGTCTCAAGAAATACATTCTCTTACAAGATACTCCCAAACGTTGCTTCTTTCTCCCCTGCCATGCGCATGCATTCTTCAACTCCTATCCAAGGGATGGAATCGGACTTGCAGCTTAGGCTTTTCCCAGAGCGTCATCAACTTCATCTCTGCAAGCCAATCCAGGTCCGCGTCGACCAGTTCCCAGTCGAAGGCGCAAACCAGATACGACAGGATTGTACGGATCTCAGCATACGCCAGGTTGATGCCCAGACAGCCCCGCGGGCCAGCTGAAAACGGTCGACTCGCGTCCCTGTTATCTCCAAAGCCGTCCCCAATCCAGCGCTCAGGCCGGAATGCATCAGCATCGCGGAAGTTGGCGCTATCGCGCGCCATCACGAATGCGTCTGTCGAAACGACAGTGCCAGGTGGCACATAGTGTCCGTCAACCACGGCGCCGGGAGAGACGCGCGGGAGGCCAAACGGAGCTGGTGGGAAGAGGCGCAAGCCCTCCTCCACGACGGCGTGCAGATAGGGCAGGTCATTTGTGGAGTCTCCGTTGATCTCATCCAAAGACGAGAACCTTGTGCGTACCTCCCGTTGCAATTCACCCAGAGCCTCATGATTTCTAAGTAAGAAATAGGTAACTCCAGCCAGAAAGGTGGAAGTGGTCTCGGAACCAGCTATCATCAGGACCCTGGCTTGTTCTCGGAGATGGCTCTTATTAAAGTTGCCCTTCCGAATGACGCGGGCAAGAAAATCCTCACGGTCACGTAGAGTGCCTTCTCTGATTCGCTGTTCAACCTTTTCCTCAGTGAGCCTTTGCTGCGTGTCGACGTCTCTCTGTACCTTCTTCGGCATAACCAAGGAGATAGCAAAGAGTGGGACCGAGAGTCTTTTGAGAGCGGAAAGGAACGTGGTGAGTTTGGTGAAGCTCAGGGTCAGTGAGACCCAGGTGCTGTAATTCCAGTCGGCGACTGAGTTGAAGGGTTCTCCGAAAACAAGGTCCCCTGTAGACGTCAGTTATCGAACAAAACCTCCATGACATTTCGATGCCTACCGATTATGTCAAACGTGAGCCAGTTGTAAGCAGACGATACGTCGACACCTTCAGTTCCCGGCCCAGCCATCTTGGTCAGTTGACTAACAAACATCTTGATGTAGTGATGAGTGACATCCTCGTTCTCACGAACAGATTTTGGACTGAAAGCATGCGACAGGGATTTCCGCTGGATTCGATGGTCTTCGGGGTCTCTAGTGAATACGATGTCCGGGTGTGGCACGGCTGGACCTCGATCATAAAGACCACCATACTTGAGAAACAGACCTTTGCTTTTCGTAGGAGTGTTGTAGATGTCTTTGTAGGAAGTTGGAGTCTTGAAGCTGAGCTCGTTGGGCGCGATTCTGACGACGTCTCCGTATTTGTCGTGCAACTCCTTCATTTGGAATGGATAGCGCCCACCAGTCCATGTTCGAACCCACCACAGCTAGAACATATATCAGAATCGAATCCGCATGGGACCTCACGTTCGCTTACCTCTGTGCATGCCGCCAGCTTGGGGCCGGGAAATTTAGCCAGCGGGTGAAGGGCCAGTCTGTATGTGAAGATTGCACAAAGCCACAGGACAGCCTAAAGGAGGAAGAGTCAATTCGGATTTAAGCGACTCAGCTTTGTACTAACTTCACTTACGATAGTCAAGATGACTAGGCCAGCATTGGGGAAAAAAAGCCCATGACCCAGGTCAGGCCTTTCGACAGAACGTCTATCCATGACAGGGACTGATTTTCAGGCCAGAAATTGAAACAGGGTTGGGTTACAAGTCGATATAGAGGCAGGGGTTTTTTATAGATATGAAAAGGGCTAGCGCAAGGACCTATCTCTTGACGGGGCGAGGTGCAGCTATATAACGCGGTGCCTCACAAGATAAGGTCAAAGGAGTAAACTAGAGCAGGCAAATACATAGCTTGCCATTGGATGCATATTATGCGGCCAAGGCTGCGTATGGGTGTTCCAAAACGGGTATACATCTCGTTGAATGTATTTTCTTTTTGTACTGAGATGTATCAGTCAGTTTTATCTCAAGTACCTTTAAGCCCTTGAGTATGAGGAAATTGACAGCAGGTTCCGATCTTTTTGTGCAGAGCCCGTTTAGAAGATTAATTATCCGGATACAAAAGAGCACGACTTGAATTAACTAATGTTCGAGAAAGTCTTACCACAATGACAACCATAAGGTCGATAGAAATGAAAAAAAAAGTTGCGCATGTCCCTTCGACAGGCTGCCTCAAAAGTCCGCAGATCGTATGCGGGCGTGTGATATGGCTTTCGATGGAGCGGGGGTATTCGCTAGGATATGTCGGCTGCCAAAAGTGCAGAAAGATCGTGCAGAATCTCTACGAGGGCAGCGGCAAAGACTGGCCAATAAATGCCACCATCATAATAGCCTATCTGCAGATATCACACGTGTGGATTCAGCTCGACTGTTGCCGTCGAATTGGATTCGTCTGGACTGCTACCAAAGTAGTCGCCGAGGGTACACAGCATCTTGGCATGCACTGAGCACTTGCTGTCACAGCCTGATTCCCCACGGCGACATAAGACATAACTAGAGATAACGTTCACTCGGTTCTTTCAGCTTATCATGATTGTTTTTTTTTTTTTTTTTCTTTTGGCGCTATCCGCATTGCGTCCGACATTGACATGTAATATGTATTCACTAAGCGCTCCATCAAAGCCTGTTGCAAGAAGCATGCTTTGCGCACGTGGTGCCAAAATCGTCTCCAGAGAAGGCTCCAGTTGAGTTTCAGGAACAATACGAACAGGACGATCTTTGTCTGGCGTGCAGGGGCAGGATATCCGCATCATTACTAAGAATGCCCCATTTCGTCCATTTTGCGATTTGTAGCCATCATCGATCGCGAGCACCCAATGATGACATCAGAACAACTGGCATTGTGGATGACTTGGGAATTTGGGAATGGCGTCATTGAACGTTAACCCTCGCACCAGGGTCTTTATTTCATGCCGATATTCTATTCTAAATCCGTGATGGTCTTAATTCTATCACCTCTCACTCAAAATCCACCATGTTACGGAATCAGATCTCCTATTTGAGCCGCCGCTCGTACGCAATCTCTACGCTTAACGGCAATTATATAACCCACGCGCAATGCGTCCTCAGCAACCAGACACATAGCTCTCGCGTGTTTCTACGCATGAGCTCCAACGAGCCCAAAAGTTCGGATATGCCCAAGAGCCCGAATATGCCGGAAAAGTCCAACATGCCAACGCCGAACGCCAAGAATCCCAAGACAAAGCACGCGGCTGATGGGAAGCAAGATCACCCGGCCAATAAGTCGTCGTCGACCCTTGCCAAAGCTTCTGGTGCCTCGCTACACGCAGCTCCGGGCGAGACCACGGCCAAAGACTACGAACGGAATGATGCCCAGGACGATAACGCGGGGCCGCCTCTGGCTGGGGCGACTGGTAAACTTCAGGAGAAAGCTAAGAATTTTGTGGGCAAGTAGCGAACAACAATGTATTTTTCATTCAATAGACCACGTGTGCCGATCTACTTCTTGAATGCGTACTGTTGCACATAAAAAAAGATTAGCACAAAAGGCCGGTTAAGACTGAGTTGAAATCATAAGATGTATTGCTCCATAAGCCGGACTAGGCTCCACAGAAGCTGTTCTGATCTGTCCCCATTTCTGCTGCAGTGGCTATCATCAAATGGAGGAATGAGTGTTATAATCTGCACACTGAATTACTTTCCGGAGCCTCGTCTCGGGCGGATCCCAAACAACGTCTTTGATGGCAAGCCGTGGCCGAGCCTTGACTTTCACAACCTTTCCTGTATTAGATCCAATTTCCAAGTACTCTTCATTCCTCACCAACAGCATTGGAGTCCACGGCTCTCCGCCTTTGAGCCCGTTAATTCTTGGCTTTTCCTTCGTGGTAGGCATTATCGCTTCTACTGCTCTAGTGCTGACAGCTTCATAGAGCAGCTTTGCGTCGTCTACCGTTCCAGCGTGGTACAGTCCTACGCCCCAGCACGCGAGCGCGAGTGGATCGCCTGTCCCATATGGTGTGAACGCATTTCCCACGTTGTTGACTGACATGCAAGCATTGAGACCGTACTCTTTGATCATTATTGGTACGTTCAAGGTGCCGCATGGACGGTTGAGGGGAGTATTAGTCTCTGACACTTCCGAAGCTGGTCTGCCCATCATGAAGAGATCGCTCGTAGGAAGGCCAACGAAGTGAATTGGTAGTTTCGCCTCCTTGACTCTCTCTGCGAATGAGGAAATCTCACAGTGGGAAGCTTGGGTTAGTCTAGTTGCATGGCCTAGAACGACTGTATGAGCCCCAGGCTTGGTAGGCCAAGAATTGGTAATCAGAGCATCGAGCAGGTAGTTGAAAGTTCCCATGGTATCGCCGCCATTTAGGTTGTATTCAATGTGAAAGTCCAAATGCAAGTCATGTTTCAAGGCTGTATGAACTGCCCAGTCAATGTTCTGTCGCGATGCCTCCTTATCGGTCTCGACGTAAGGAGTTGTTCCAATGACATCGACTGATGGCCCAAAGCTGTCGAGGGCTTTCGAAATGATCGTTTTATTTTCTTCACCGTGCTCCGTCGAGAATATGGGGTCTTGAGCAAATGCGCAAATTTGTACATTGACGAGGTGCGCAAACTCCTCTTTAAGCCGAATCGCTGTCTTCAAGGGCTCAAGACCAGTAACATGGTCAATCTCGACGAACGCCCTTAGAGAAGTGACTCCCTGGCTATAACTTGTGGCAATAAGCTGAGATCCCCTCAAGTACAGATCATCTCCGGTGTAGCGTTTCTTTGCTTCGGCTGTGTTGCTCAGGGCTTCTTGGAAGGTGCCTGATTGAGGAGCGAGGTCTGAGTAGTCTGGATGGTTCGAAGAAGACTCATGATTGCAAGTAAGAAGGTACGGCTTGTCGAGATGGATATGCGGATGGCAGAGAGGAGGAAGTATTAGGCTGGGCGGCTGGGGCGTAGTTGATGATTCAGCGCATGGCTTCATGAAGGCTACCCTCCCTCCTTCCAGACGAATGTCCCATCTTTTTGACGGATCGTGGAAGGGAAGAATAATGTTTTGAAGATCCATTCAGAGCAGCAGAGCTACGTCTGGTAAATTTAGAGCTGCACACTGCAGTAAATGCAACAAGGTAGGCTGTTGCTGCCGAGGTAGATGGCAAAACTGCGGGACGTGGTGCTGTGCTAAAAGTGATTTGACTACCCCTTGAACTCTATGGCATTTTAGCACCTGACGTTTATTGTAAGCAGCCCATGCATGGAACGTCTCGGTTCTCAGTCGACGAAGCGGAGTAGGGGGGTTTCGGCACTACACGCGTCCACGAGAGATAAGGGATATCATCACTTACCAAACACGACACGGTGCAGACTATTGCAGTGTAATTCCCATGGCTTGCACTAGCCCCGTGAGTCTGGAAAACTCACTCCAGAGAGAATGGTTTGACTTATCTGGTCTACCAAGACGCAAATGGTGTCCACTTGCTCTGTGTATAGTCACGTGATAAGGCTGAATACTCGTCATCGCCTGACAGGCCTTCTGAACGAGACTTGTTCCGTATCCACTACCCCGCTTGGGCAATTTTCCATGGGATGTTTCGTGGCAGCCCAGAGACTTGAAGGGATGAGGTATTGTTGATACTCTCTTAGATCCCCCGCCGAGAGCTTTGTTTTCTAACCTCCAAAGTTTCGAGAGCCATTCTTAGCACGTTGGTGCTCCGCGATTCGCACGAAACGATTTCGACTCCCGCCGACGCAGCGAGCTCAAGTCTTGGCCGGTTTCGAGCAACCGGACGTGTACCGACAAACCGCACGCCGAGAGCTTGAAATCATTCGACGTACAAAAGCCTTGTTCAGACAATGCGCTTCTTCAAAAATGCAAGGATGAAGTAAGGAAGCCTCGCTTGCTCCCAGGCGCGCAGAGCAGCTAATCGCCATTAAGACACAAAAGAACTGTTCATCCATAGATTGGCTCGACCACCCCGATCTGTTCGAATCGAGACCCGACAAGAGCTTGGTGGCGATCATTGTCGAGCTAGACACGTCCACGCTGGGAAGCGTACGAATATTCAAGGACAAGGGCAAGTCATGGGTTGGAATGGTGGGCAACACAGAGAATCTGGTCATCATTCCGTGGGAGGAAGGATATACATACATGTGCATTTTAAAACAACGTGTGGGGGAGGTAAGGTGACCGTGAATTAGATGCTACAATAACTGTTTACGTTTCGTTAACAGTTTCCTGGCCATTATCTCGGTACACTTGAAAGTGATGAACGGGCGAACACCAGGATTGTTAGGAATCGTCAGTTGGATTTCTGGAAGTCTGGCGTTAACCAGTACACTTATAGCATCTAGGCGTTTCAGTTCGTAAACGGGTCCTCCCAGAGGCGCTAGAGATAGTTGGATCAGAGAAGGCCCACAAGAGGTTGGACATTGGTAGAGTACGCACCATCTATTGGGAGTGGCCTTGCGTCACCCAACCCTTCGCCATCTCCACCATCATCGTCTGACGATAATGCCTCGCTTGATTGTTCGCTTGGTGACGTACAATCGGGATTGGGGTCGAGCGAAGAGGTCGAGTTCAACAAGGTTTTGTCGACTGAAAGACGGCTGCGTTTCGCGAGGACTGGCTCCGCCACCTCATCTCTCGTCCTCTTACTGGAGTACACCGATGTCCGGTCCTCTGGTGTTAGAACGCCATTAGTGCTCATTACCGCAAGTAAAGAAGGGGATTATCTACCCAGCTGTGGAGCGATACCATTCAAGGCCTCGAGGTTGTTAACATACACAACGAAACTACCAGGGATGGTGGCCTTCGACCACCAATCTTGAAATTGAGCCACAAAGTCTGTCAAAGCAGTTGCCGAAAGAGCATGAGCAGCGAAGTAAAACGACACTTTGCCTGAAGTGTCGCAGACTTTTCTGAAGGCTATTGCCATTGTCTGTGTCTCGAAATAGCAGATTTTGATAGGGGTGTTTCAACGCCGCCAGAACTCTTCCTAAAGATTTCGATATTCTTGTCAAGTAGATCTGAATGGGAGGATGTCGGACGAGTTGTCTGCTCGAAGTGAAGCTGCAATGTTTCCAGTTTCTCGCGACGTTTGTCCATGGGACGAGGATGTTCGTGACACGGCTCCATTTACAGCACCAAGTAAGTCGTACGGGCAGAGCAGAGAAGATGCATACAGAAAGGGAGAGAGAGGGACTGGGACCGGGAGGGACAGGCACTGAGAGGGACAGAGAGGGACAG
>JADBHU010000005.1:0-20031 GCA_017140155.1 Fusarium devonianum | reverse complement strand
CCCCTGTACATGGTGACCATCTGGTAGGACATATGCTTGTGCCAGGCACATGAGATGGCGAGACCAAGGTAGATGAGCGCCGTAGCTCCAATGAGACCATTGGAGATCTGGAAGGACATTTCGCCCTTGGTGCTGACAAAAGCCACGACAGATTGGATGAGAAATGGCTGAGCAAAGTTGAAGTCGCTGTGAAGGAGTCGGGGGAAAATACCGGCGACGAATTGCCATTTGTACGCCAAAAAGGTGCATTTCAGCAAGCTCAGCTGGCTTTTCTTGGGGTCTGGTCCTGGTTGAGCATCACAGCTGGGTACATGTCGAAGAGATTACTCACCTTTTGCCCACACCCCCTCCAGTCTTTCTGCCAAACGGTGCGTATTGAACTTTTCGTTGATTTCTGCCAAGCTGCCCAGGTCAAGAAGCCGACGACATCCCGTGGAAAACAATTCATTGAGCCACCAAAAGAGGCTTCGATTGATCACACCTGCAGACGTCTCCTTTGAGGTTTCCTGGTCGCTTGTAAGTGGGCACTTTGGGGTCTCTTCGAGAACAAGCAGAATAGCCTTCAATACTAGGGATGAGGTGAAAATAGAGGCAATCGCCTTCATACCCGGCCGGATCCAAAATGTTCTGGCATGTGCAATGTCAAGAAGAATCGTGAGGACCAGATAGCCACCGATCAGAGCAGAAGGTTTGCTGGAGTTTCGATGTTCCAAGTAGGACAGTGCTATAAGAGCTAATGACTCGACAAGTCCAAGGATAGGCTCTGCAATCGCCATATTTTTAGCTAACGGCTTTTTGTGGCTCCACAGTGCTATGAGGGAAACTTGAAGGCCAACATAGGCAGTTATAGTAGCCTATTCATCATGTGAATTGCTGTTCAAGCTGCATCCATCCATACAACTCACCAGCTTGAACCACAGAAGTGGCCCATCTTTAGTAATTTTCTCTTTCTTCCAAACAACCGTAGACCTCAGCAGTGCAAGGACTATGAAGACAGCAGTGGGCAGAAGAGACAAGATGCTCTGTTCGAAAAGGATGGTGAAGTCAAAGACGCCCGGATGATGGGGCCCGAAATGATTGTCCGCCGTCATTATAACATGCGATAAATTGCCTTGGCGTGATCAACAACCAAAAATTAAGAACGTCAGGAAAAGAGAGGCCTTTTAATCTCTCGGACGACGTGGTTGCGTGCCGCCAAGAATCTCACATAGGAATTCCTCCTTCACCCTCTCACACATCATCTAGCACCATAACTCGCGACATTACAGGCACTTGCAAGTTACCAAGTCAATAACAAACTTGGGAGGCTTCTCACGACTCAATCCAGCATTTACCTTAACATGCTCAAGCATACAGGTGAATCTGAATCCCTGGCTGATACCACAGGTGATAGATTCGTTCTTTTGGGATTGTTGCTAGCAGATCGTCTCTTATCCGTACAATTCTTAGGCGGGCAGCAAATATAGATCTCCCATTGATCCTATGAAATCAATTACAATAGTTCAATTATCTGAAAAGGGCAATACATGACTGAATTACGTTCTGGCTACGTCACAGATTCACCACCCATCCAACTTCGCCGCCCGATATTCCTCGGGT
This sequence comes from Fusarium devonianum, assembly GCA_017140155.1. NCBI lineage: Eukaryota > Fungi > Ascomycota > Sordariomycetes > Hypocreales > Nectriaceae > Fusarium > Fusarium devonianum. The sequence continues at coordinate 18,432 of JADBHU010000005.1, read as the reverse complement.
GACCTTAGCGCTGGGACGCTGACCCATTCTACTGGCGTTATTAAACGCCACCAGGCGACGAACAAGAACTGTAAAAGGTTGCCCAATCTGTCATGAGCCAACATGCATCTGGTCGTCGAGAAGGACGTTTTCGGGTTTCAAGTCTCGATGAAGGATGTTCCTCAATCTTTCAGCTTGCTGCAGCTCATCTTGATCCATCTTCCCGAACACAAGGGCCGACGGATACGAGACTTGTTGGGAGACGGACGTACAAGCTACCAATTGACTTGGACAGGGTACCCATGTCCGCGGGTGAGCACTAAGCCTCACAGCTGACGAGGAAGTTCAAATGCCGTGGAAATATTGCAGGGATGGCCAAGACACCAACAGCACAGCATGATCACACTCGACGGTCCCGCGGAAACGGCCTGGGCTAAGTTGCTGCACAAAGGCCCAGCAATGCCTCTCCTGGGCTGCCGCGAATGATGCAACGGTCAGCTACGCCATGGGTTCAACGTAAAACATCGCGACCTTCCCGGGGTCCGCGGGGATTGGAATTGGGGGGCCGGGCCAGGGCTGAAACCATGCCGCCGGAAGACGTTGATCCTCTGCAATAACGAGCATGGGGTACCTTACCTAGTTAGTTTGGGCTTATTACACCGACTTGGTTTTTCGTTCTCATTTAACGACCAAGAACTCGTCTCGACTCAATTTTCTGTACTGAATAGCAGCTGAACAAACCGTCAGTTGGCTTGGCGGACGAAACCGCAACCAACTCTTATTGCACGACAATACCATCGCGACACCGACGACGCGCATCACAACCAGCAAAAGGATAAATGTCGGTCCCATCACCGGTAGCCAACACCTCGGGCACGCTCCCCGACCCCGACAGCATCTCCCCTCCATCGTACACACCCAATCCCACGGCGGCGCCCAAGGACGATGAGAAGATTGCGGTAGAGTATGTGTCGGCTCCCAGCGTACGGCCAGGCGGACATCTAGCTAAGCACAACGCTCCAGGCAGCGCCCAATCGACGACGAGAACCTCCCCGAGGTCGTGCCCGAGACCCTCCCAGAGGTCGTACCCGAGACCAGCAACAACACGCAGTCCCCTCCGATCTTGCAGAACCATGCGCTACAACAGCAGCACCCTGTTCTACAACAACAGCAACAACAACAGGAACAACAGCTACAACAACAGCAACAGCAACAACAGCAACAACAGCAACAACAGCAACAACAACAACAGCAGCAACAGAGCTATCAGAAGCAACCGCAAGGCTACCACAAGAATCCAGAACAGATGGGATACGCTGGGCACGAGTCCATGGGCATTCCCCCGCCCAAGCCCCCTCGTTCTGCCGGCACAGACACCGTCACGCCTCTGAACCTGTTGGCCGGCCAGCCCGACACAGTCGACTGCCCATTCTGCCAGCGCCGGACTCAGACCAGTGTTAAGAAGGAGGCATCAATAATTACGCAGTAAGCAAATCCCCACCCCTTCACCATTTGCTCTACTCCCTAACTCGTTTTGACCAGCGGCACGGCTGTGGCCCTCTTCTTCGGGACCCTCTTCGGAGTTATCTTCCCCTACCTGTGCCACTGCTGCAACCATATCAGTCACTATTGCCAGAACTGCGGTCGCAAGGTCGCCTACAAGAGGAGCGGAGCACAGATGAAGGCGATGGGCACACCTGGCCATCTGAGGCAAGACTCGAGATATCCTGCCGCCGAGCCCAAGCTGAGATAGGCTGGGACGACTCGAGACGCGGCTGTGGTGTGAGTAGAGGCATCTGGGAGCGATTCACCCTGCCATATACATATATAGTGTGCAGTAAAATTCGCCGTTTTCAGCAGTGCCAGGAATTGCACACTCCCCCATCGAATGGATATGTATCTTTCTACGTCATATGAACTACTTGGCGATTCTATTAGGCGCACCAGGTTATGTAAGTTTCACCTCCGAGACGTGCCGTTCTCGCCCCGAGCCAAGCGCCCAGTCGACTCGATGCCATTAGGTTCAGGAACCTCCCCAGAAGCCAGCAGAGGCTCTCTCTCGGCACTCGTCTTCGTCTTGCTCTCGGTCCTGAGCCCGTAAGAGCCGACGACATAGACACCGATGATGCCCATCAGAGTGCTGAATGCAAGGGCGATGCCGCCGCGCAGAGTGAAGCTGTTTCACTGCGTTAGATAAGGGCACGTTCAATTCATGTGTTGGGTCACTTACCCTTCTGGCAGGGGTGGAGGAGGGACGTTTTCGCCCGAGAGGTTCAGCAGGTCTTTGGTGCGTCCGGCGGCGTTACCTGCGACGGGAACGTTTGCAGCCTTGCACACGTCCAGGTGGTTCTGCGGCAGCTTGATGGTAGCTTGTAGCTCGAGCGGGTCCTCCACAAAAGTCGCGATGAGACCAGACGTGACGTGCCACTCAATGTGGCAGTGAAACAGCCAGACACCTAATCAGTCAGCAACAGCTCTAGCAACTCGGAATAACGATACATACCTGGGTTGTCAGCCTTGAACCGGAGCACGACATGTCCGTTGCCCCTCACAACAACGGTATCTCGCCTCATGGGCGTATCCACAAAATCCTCCTCCGAGCCGTCAAAGTCCCCATCATCGTCTTCGCTGCGGTGCAGCACCTGGAAGTGGTGGCCGTGTAGATGGAAAGGGTGCCGACCGTCGTCTCTGTTGTTGAGAACGATCTGCACAATCTCATCCTTCTTCAGAACAAAGCTGTTGGTGTAAGTGCCGTAGACGCGGGGGTCCGTCGCCTGGTCGCCGCTGGTCATGACGGTGTAGAGCGTGGGCACCTTGGGCGCGCGGTAGGTGATGTTGTTGAAGAAGGCGTAGTTGGCGCCGTCGAGGAGGTTGTCCATGATGACGTTGAGCTCGACGTTCTTGCTCGGCTTGGGCAGGCGAGTCATTTCGTCGTAGGGCACAAGGTCCATGTCGTCAAAGGGGTCGAACTCGTCCACAGTGGCGGGTTTCGGCAGGGGCTTTGCCTCATCGTAGACGAGCCAGCCTGTGACGTTCCAGTTGAGGTCGTCTGGCATCACATCAAAGAGGTCCTACACTGTCAGCGAGTCAAGCTATATGCGATTTCGTGGCTTACTGTGTCCATGCTGGCTACGATGGGAAAGTTGCCCTTGGAGCTAGCCTTTGTGGTGACCAAAACACTGCATCGCTGACCAGCAGACAGATACACCATGTTGGCCTCGGCTGGCTTGGTGTATGCGCCGTCGACCTCGACGATGGTCATATTGTGTCCCTCAATCCAGAAAAACTGGCCGGCGAAAGCACCGATATTGATGAGTCGCAAAAAGTACGTCTTGCCTGGTTGGACGGCAACCTTGAGATTCTGGGTCTCATTCATAAGAGCGGCCTGAGGGACTGGCTCTGCACCAGTCGGGTTTCCCTTTCGTAGAAATTCGGGGATCAAGACTTGCATTTCGTCGTGGTACCAGTCTGAAAGCGTCATAACCAGCTCCTCGTCATACTTTCCCTTGAAAGGTGATTCAGGGTCGTGAATAACAAGAGGCCCACGAAGACCGTCGGGATATTGACTCTCGGTGTGAGAGTGATACCAGTACGTTCCCGGTTGGGTAATCTACCACCGTCAGTTCCACAACCGACACATCAAGATACAGGAAAACATACTGTAAAGTTGTAGAGCATGGACTCGCCGACGGGAATGGGACACTGAGTGACCTGTGAAGGCCCATCCATATGGCTCGATCCGTTCATGAAAAGCCCATGGAAATGCAGCGACGTCGACTGATTGCCCAGGTTATTGCGCGCATTCACCAAGATCGTATCTCCCACGTTGGCCTCGATGCGGGGAAGCGGCCATTGCCCATTGATGCCAATCGTCGGACGCTCAAACGCACCATCGGGATTCGCCCTCACCCACTCGATGGTGAAGTCGTACGCGACCGTAGCGGCCAGACACGACCACGGCATAGCCAGGGCCGCGGCCCAACCGATTGCTCTCCGCATCCTGACGGCGTGGAAGGATGACTTGTGTGGTATGAGAGATCAAGGGAGAGTTTGTTTGGCTGAGCACAGAGCTGCCAGCTAAAGACGGCGTGGAGATTCGAGACGGCTTCACACCACCAACTGGATCGTCGCAGAGCGGGACCGTGCACAACCACACCAAGTCTCAAGCAGGGATCTTATCAATCAGATAGTCCCGACGTTAGACGCACTCAGGGTCTTTCTGTCCGCGGCCGGTTACGTCGATGCAGAGTCTGGGGGAAGAGTGCGCCACGCTGCAGACGCCGTTAGCTCAGAGCTTCTAATTATCCCAAGAGTTCGGAATCAAAAGCAGATCCCCATGAACCCATTTCTCTCGATGAGGGGTAATTAATTCGCCCGCCTTTCAACCTTGCAGAAAGAGATTTTTCTTCATGAAGTAACTCAGCTGATCCCGGTCTCCCAAGACTCCGGCTCAGCCCGTGATTCGATGCTTCGCTATGACTAAGTGGGCATCTTGACAACCCCGTGATTTTAGTCCCAAGCCGGACGCCTCGCCCGAGGCAATTTTCTTGGTGAGCAGAGAAGGTCGGGCTTGTGGGGGGGCCACTGTTCTCGGAAAGAATTCCAAGCTTAAACTTATCTGATGATCTGCTGAGAGAGAGGGGAAAAAGGAAAGCCATCTTCTTCTGACTCGTTGAGTGACTCTTTGAAAAGATATAGCCGTTGCTGCTGTGACGGCAAGGAAGAGGGCTTTTTCAAGATGCTCGATCTCTTCTCAGTCCCGGTGTTTGTCGTCGTCTTCCGCGAGACGCTCGAGACAGCCATCATCGTCTCAGTCCTGTTGGCCTTTCTGAAGCAGACGCTCGACGGTTCCCAACGCGACGCCAACCTCTACAAGGCCTTGCGCACGCAGGTACCAACGCCCTCTCACCACACAAGACAGACTCATACATACATAATAAAAGGAAGAAGAAGTCATACTAATAAATGGCAACAGGTCTGGCTTGGTACCGCCACTGGCTTCGCCCTCTGCCTCATCGGCTCGGGCGTCATCATCGGCATCTTCTACATCCTCGGCACCGACGCGTGGGCCGACAATGAGTACTACTACGAGGCCGTCTTCTCGCTCGTCTCGGCCGTCGTCATCACCGTCATGGGCGGCGCGCTGCTGCGCGTCGGCAAGATGGAGGACAAGTGGCGCGCCAAGCTGGCAAAGGCCATCGAGGCGCCCGTCGTGACGGCTCGCGGGGGCCGCGCGTGGCTCGTCGGCTTCTTTGAGAAGTACGCCATGTTTGCGCTGCCCTTCATCACGGTCCTGCGCGAGGGCATCGAGGGCATCGTCTTTGTCGCGGGCGTCTCGTTCTCGGCGCCGGCGTCGGCTGTGCCTCTCCCTGTTCTGCTGGGGCTGCTTCTCGGCGGTCTTGTGGGATATGCTCTCTACAGGTCAGTCATCGTTGTCTTTTACCCATATCACACAGCTAACATCTCCCAGGGGCGGTTCGTCGGCAAAGCTGCAGTACTTCCTTGTCGCCTCGACGTGTCTTCTCTACCTCGTCGCTGCCGGCCTCTTCTCCCGCGCCATCTGGCTGTTTGAGCAGCAGCAGTGGAACAAGGTCGTAGGCGGCGACGCAGCTGAGCTTGGAGATGGACCTGGATCGTACGATATCGACCGCAGCATGTGGCACGTCAACGTGAGTGTTTCTGGCCTTAACTCTCGTAGGCAAGTGTCGACTGACAGATACAGTGCTGCAACCCTCAGCTCAATGGCGGAGGCCCGTGGGCCATCTTCAACGCCGTCTTGGGCTGGAACAATTCGGCGACTTATGGATCCGTCCTTGCGTACAACCTGTACTGGGTCGTTGTCATCGGCCAGTTCGCGGCGATGGGCTACAAGGAGGACCACGGCCACTGGCCTCTGATGAAGGCCAAGGACACCAAGGATGAAGAAGACGAGGAGGATCTCGTGAGCCGTGATGAGCGAAGCTCTGTTGCCAACTGAGTCTGGATTCGCAGCGCAAAATCTGGATCGTGCAGTGCATGGCCCGCCTTCTTCATGCTTCTTGTCCGTCCTGACTCTACAGACATGTCACAGTCAGCACGCAAGCATCACATAGCTCAGCTACACGGACCACCGTGCTAGTCACAACGTTGAATAGAACGAGATGCCAGCCATCCGAATTACATTTGGAAGTCTAATTCACACAAGTACACCCAATACCCCAAGCTCATACGTGTTCCAGTTGTCGTTTTCATACACAGGCCAGCGGCAGATACATTGTAATCGTGTAGTGTATGGCTCTGCAAAGCTCAAGGTGGCGCGCTCAAAACCAATCAAAGCGCATCCTCCTGTCTCTCTGTCCGTCGGTGAAGGGGCTGCCATCAGCAACCATCTTCCGGGTTCCTGTTGGGGTCGCTCTCTTTTTACATTCTGCCAGGCACATCACCGTGGGATATGGTAACATTTCCCGCAGTCGTCGAGTTCACAGCCTCACGCTGTCAGCTCACTCCGAATCGTCCATTTTCGCCTTCTTCCGCGGCCGGCCCGGTCCGCGGGTACTCTTGCGCTTCTGCGGTCCAGCAGCGGCGCTGGTTGCGATCTCCCGGGCCTCAAACTTCTCCAGCTCGGCGGGAGCAATCTCTCGGAGCTTGGACTCGTGCTCCCACGTGGAGTCGTTGCGGCGGTAGCCGACCCACTGGACCTGGTACATGTACTGCTGGCTCTTGGACTTGCCCGGCAGGCTGGTGCGCTTGAGGAGCTTGAAGACGTGGTAGATGTCGAGGCCGGTCGCATTCTCTCTGCCCTCGAGCTTGTCCCAGTACTTGAAGACGAGGGTCGGGACCTGCTCCTGCAGGCTCCACTCGGACTCCCAGGTGGTCTCGCCGCCCTCCCACTTGACCTGTATCGCGACGGTCGCGTTATTCTCGTCGACACGGTGGCCAATAAAGCTCTCGATTTCGACGTCGTCTTTGAACCCCGCATTCGGCTTCTCCTGTGAGGCGATCGTGGCTGTGGCAGCTGGGACGTCTCCATTCTGTTGATCCTCCTCCTTCTCCTCCTCCCTCTCCTCCTCCTTTCCCTCCTCGCCGTTGCGTTTATCGGTACTCGTGGGCTCGGCGGGTTCGGCAGGTTCGGAGGCCGCGGGAGTGGAGCGCTCGGGTTTGTCTTCCTTGGCGGGCGTTCCGCGTCTGAGAGCGGGTGATGCCTTGAACGCAGGTGATGACTTGGGCGCAGGCGATGCCTTGGGAGCGGGCGATGACCTCGGCGTGGCTTTGGGGACCGACGATGACCTGAGAGCGGGCGAGCCTCGCAGCGCGGGCGAGGCGCGAATAGCAGGCGACGCCTTCGGGCCGTCGAGAGCCTTGTCGCGAGCAGTCACGACATCGCCATCCTTGGTCGGCGAATCGAGCGCCATTGCTCTCTCTCTGACTCTCACCGGCGAAGTAGGGACGTCGTAGGGATCTAGAGAGCCGTGAACAGAGGAAGCAGTCAGCAGCTGGTGACGATACTCGAGCGCGCGATCACGGAGATGGGCCGACCACGGGGAGCTTGTACCTGCGAGGGGCATCACTAGAGGAGGGCGCGAAGGGGACCGCAGAGGCCGATTGGCTTTGCACGACTCGTCTCGTCTCTGGGCGTTGCGATGAGGTTTGAATTGGCTCGAGCAAGTTGGCGCGCACCACTATTGCGTCACCGATGTAGATGATGGTCGCAAGTTGGACGCGGGCGCGTTGGCCATGCGACGAGAGCGCGTCTGTTAATGAGGGGGCTGATGAGCTGATTGTCAGCCACAGCAGGCAGAGCTTTAGCCACTTTACGAAACGGGGAGGCCTAAAAGAAATGGACTTTACGCGTCGAGGTGATATCGTTTTTAGCGCAAATGAACTTGCCGACATATCATAGCCTCATAAATCATGATATAAGAGCTGAACTGTAACTTTAAATATAATAGCAGGCGTTGTATCGTTGCCTGCATCGTAAAACCCGGCCACATTCGCGATAAGATATAGCTAGAGCTTTGTCTCGGTTACGCTCGCTCTAGAAATCCCCCTCCCCGCAGCTGATCACCGCAAGTCGTCCAAGTCTCCCTCATGCCCCGCGTCTCTGCACGCCGCAATGTACTCGTCAAGCTTCTTCCAGGCTGGGTTCCTCTGATTGTTGCGCAACCAATGTTGACAGCGCAGCCGAAGTTTGTGATAATCTGTGCTCCGAGTCTCAAGATCTGGGGACAGATTCGAAGCGCCCAAGATCGTGGTGACCTGGTTGAACATGTCCGTGAAAGGCTGTGCTCCAGTCCTCCCAGTCCACCCGCCTTGAATAATATCCCCAATAATCTCAGCACCTTCTGCAATGGTCCATTGGCCAGACTTTAGCGCATCTCGTACCTGGATGGCGTCTGAGTGTGACTCAACACCTGCAAAAGGATCTACGCCTGAAAGAATGAAGTGCAGGCATGTTGACAGATCGAAGTGATCCGCTATCACATCATGTTCAGACTCAGAGGGCGAACTTGAGCCAAAGTCAAAGACTTTCAAAGTGTTATCCTTATCAACGCCCAGATTGCGTACCGCAGATCTCCGTTAACAAAACCGAGCTTCTCAAGCCATCTAGCAGCGTTGAGTAAGTCTAAGGCCCATCGAAACAGATCCTCGCGCCCTGCAACCGACCAAACCTTCTCCAAAGGATCAAGTCTTTCAAGGAGTAAGTAATCGATGCTGCTAGGTCCAAGTCTTTGGGCAAAGTTACGGTGAGGCTGGACCTGTAGCGCGTCGTAGATCGCCATCTCTTTTTCCATGGCAATGAAGCTTTTGATCGAGAGGTCCCAGCAGTGAGATAAGTCAGTGTCTGGAGAAACCTCATACTGGAATGGAAACTTGACAACAATATCCTTGTCAATGGCATATGCCAGCCCTTGCGATGGTCCAATGCTGAGAATTTCTCTGGGAACATCTTGGAAAGGTAATATGATAGACATACTGACCAGTGGTGAATGGAGGAAGCGAGGGGGTTTTGGCGAGACAAGGTAACTGAAGGCGGCTGATAAAGTGCGGGGATCAAAGGTGCACTTCCGCCTGCTTTGCCAAATGGGGAGATGGACATCCAAGGCAGACAGTTGTTTTCTGCGAACCCTTGAGATATGATATCACACCACCTTCGGACTACGATACTGCACCTCAGTGATTTGTCTGGGGGCTTCTTGAGGCCGGCTTTGTGTGACGGGCCTAGACTGACACACCCTGACCGATGAAGTCTCTTAGGTAGCTATACAGCACAGTAAACACAACACAAACTGATCCAACATCTAAGTCTATCCTTGCTCTCTTTTGTACATTGTGATGGAAGTGCGTCCTTGAGTCGGTAGCCAGTCGAAACTGATATCCGGCAAATGGGGCACCCTGTTCTTACAATACGCTATGAGGCTGCACCGCTGGTGAGTATTCGAGGCACTTGGACAGCTCACGATCCAATGTTGAGAGCATATCCCAGGGAACAGCGTCTATGTTGGTACATCAACCACACATCTGCAGGGTTAAGATTGAACAACATGGTACTATTAAGTGTGTCTATAAATGCAAAGCAATCGCTTAAGCTGGCTCAAATGAACAGTCTAATAGATCTTCAGGAGTGATTGGGCTTGTGAATGAACACAGCCGACTCCCAGCCGTCAATCTCATCAACGACAATCTCGCGCGATAGGGTACAGTTGCCAATCTTTGGCAGGATGATGGCCCAGATAAGCCAGTAGATTCCACCAGCGAACAGGATGGCAATGCCGACAACACAGTGGATGTAGTAAGGCAAATCATTGTAAACGTTCTGGCCGTCCTCCGGGGGAACAAAGGGAGCAACCACGAGGTAGATGTTGCTGATTGTGAAGAAGACGGCAACAGGGAGAGTAGCCCTGATCGAAGGGTTCCAGTTGTACTTTTCGCGGTTGAAGTAGAGGTGGCAAAGGCCGGCTCCGACAAAGGTGTTGACGATGGCGAGGGGATAGGAGATGAGGCTAGAAGAGTCAGCTAAGAAGTTGGCACAGTGGAAGCAAGGGTACGTACTTGAGAATAAAGTTGTAAGCATCACCGGGAGGGGGCGCGAGGATGACGATGATGCAAATGAGCCAGTGCTCAAACAGACCAGCCAGAGGAGCGTTGAAGGGTCGGTTGCTGGCCCAGAAACGGGAAAAGGGCAGGATACCCTCCCGGCCAAGTTCCTGAACAAGGCGGCCCTGGGAGAAGATGACACTAAGGACGTTGCCGAACGCTGAGAGGGCGACAAAGACGGACAGGGCTCGCTCAGCGGTAGGACCCATCACGTTGCGGAAGAGGGAGGCGGCGACCAGGCGCTCAGAGGCAATGATCTCGGCCTTGGGCACGGCGGCAAAGTAGGCGATGTTAACAAGCATGTACATGATGGACACCGAGATGATGGCAACGGGAGCGGCAATCTTGAGGGTGCGCTGGGGGTTCTTGGTCTCGCTCAGGGCGTAGTTGGCGTTGCTGTAGCCGACAAAACTCCAGATGACGTTGTACAGAGCAGTCACGACTCCGTAGGAGCTGCCGGTGGTGCCCTCAAAGGCGTTGGTGAAGTTGTCGGGCTTCTCGTCGAGCTTGACGTGGCCGCCGAGGGCGACGAAGCCGGCGATGATGATGATGAAGATGATGGCGAGCTTGATTATGCCGAGCAGGTTCTGCAGTCGCAGACCCCACTTGAGGGCAGTGCCGTGGATGAGGAACGCGACGGTGATGCAGGCGATGCCGACGCCGCGCTGGTTCCAGCGGTCGACGGGGGTGTTTGCCGCGTGGAGGATGTACTCGCCAAAGACGACCGAGTTGCCCGAGGCCCAGCCCATGAGGATCACGTAGGCGGCGTACATGCCGGTGACGAGGAACTTTGGCCTGCGGTAGATGAACTCGAGGTAGTTCTTCTCGCCGCCGTTCTTGGGGATGCCCGTTCCGAACTCGAGGTAGACGGCGGTGCCGGCGCCGGCGATGATGGCGCCGATGAGCCACATCATGAGGGCGAGGCCGGTGCTGCCAGAGAGTGCGAGGATGGACGAGGGCGTAGCAAAGATGCCGGTGCCGATGACGCGGTTGAAGATGAGCATGGATGCGCTGAGGACGCCGATCTGGCGCTTGGCGTCGCTGGCGTGCTGCAGGCGGCCTGGGGAGATGTGTTAGTGTCTCTGTGATGCTATCGCAGGTTCAGGCTGTATGTAAGTGGTACGCACCAGTCTCGCTTTCGGTATCAGCACCATTGTAGTGAACATCGCTCTTGGTCTCGTGGCCCACTGGGCTCTTGAAGTCTGTGAGGCCCATGATGAGAGCAGCTCAGTTGGTAGCAACAGCAGGGAAGATTTGTATAAGCAGAGGCCGTGATCAAGGCCTTATAAAGGAAGAGGCAAACAACCCAGAACTGACACTGACACTGAACGACTGGAGAGACATTCCGAGAAGCAACTACGTGGGGACGCAACGACTTTTAATAACGAAACGACCTGGAATGAACAAGACACGATCGTGGGAGGCAGACCCCAAAGGACCGACCTTGGAGGGCCCCATCGCAAAAAGCTTGAGGTATCCACACACTCGTTCGTCCCCTGGAAGTGAGGAAGTGAACGCTTTGAAGCTTGGCCTAGGGATGGAGCCGCCCCCAAGCGGAGCCTCTCACCGAGACGCACCACGCTCAAGGCCGCGGTCTAGAAAGAAGCCAGAACAAGGTTGAGCGGGTCGCCCTTGTGCTACAGAACAAGAGGACCCTCACCTACTGCGGCTTTAATTCGACATCGATTAGCCTTAGAGCCAACAGGGGCCGTCGCACCCATGGCAGTGGGCAGCAAATGTGTCATGGAATCCTCAGTTTGGGACGACTAGGAGCGACTAGGCCGATGACGCGATCTGATGTGATCGCAGGCGTCCCCGTTGAGAGCCAATGGAACTCGTCGCTGGTGCAAGAATTTACCCACCCTGGGCTTCATCTTAGGGGCTCCCCGGGCGTCGGCCGGCTCCCAGTGGGGGCCCCGGGAGAGCAACAGAACTTGTCAATTAGCCAAGGACTTTGTCTAATTAACCTTGTCTCGGGACTTGAGGCTCATGGTGGCTTGGTCTTGGCTTTCTGTTGTTTTAGACACCTTCCAATTTGGATACTCCAGAGTGGAATTGGGGGCCTGCATCCCCGTTGATGCGAACCTGTTGGTCCTCCACGCATGAGGAGTTCCACTCACTTGAAAGTTAGCTAGCTCCAGCTAGACTAGACAGAAAGGACAGCTCCAAGGCTCGAGTGTGCATCGCCGGGCAGAAACCTCCACCGTGTCTAGGCAGTCAATTCATTCTCCATTGAATCAATCTGGCATTGAAATGAAGCGCGGGGGCTCTGCTGCTCTCTAACACGAGCTACTCGTACTTGCACCGCCATCACGATGTGACCCCCAAGATCATGACTACTACCATCCCACGCACGCTGACCATTGCCACCACCCGGCATGGGGACATTTAGCCAGGACATCAGGTGGATCGCCAAGGCACAAACGCACTGAATGGTGTGATGGGGCGTAGAATGGGAGATGCTCAGGCGACCTGTAACTCCAACCATCTCTCCAGCTTATACGCTCTGTAAATGGGGAATCCAGAGACATCAGCGTGACGGTGCTGGTGTTGATCACGTTTCACCACAGATGTCCGTATGTTACCAGCCTGGCGGACTCTCCGGCTCAGTCCAAAGTCCACCGCGGCTCAGGCTTCTTCTTCATCGAAAGCGTTGCAGTTCGGGAACAGACCTTGACGTAGCACCCATATGCGGCAGTTCCCCTGTCGGTAAAAGCCGTACTCCCCGAACCATCCTGGCCACATTCAGGCACAGTCAGACGACGGGGAGCCCATTGCCACCAAGATCATAACACAAAAGATTTGAAAAGTATCGAGTGCAACCAGCTTTGCAATTCCACCATAGCCGCCTCATGCCACGTCATTCGCATCAAAACAGCTTCTTCCAAGACCTTTTGTGCACTCTTGACACGCTGCACCTGCTCTCTTCGCACCTAGATCGAGCACACCACCGCGATTTACAAAAGTACGAGAAGACAGACCGCATTCTACCTCCGATCAGCTTAAGGTCATTTGCTTGGCCATCGCACGCTTGGTCGGGCTATTGAGAGGCTAGTTCGTTGTAGGCTATTCCCCGATGACGTGCCCGGGGGCCAAGGCCTAGGCCTCTAGGCGATCTCCATTCCCAACCAACAGCCGACTGTGTTTTAATAAACAACCTGGTACTGGATGTGTCAAATCACATTGTTACCTTCGCTTCAGGACGCTTTCCCTCGGCGCGTCAGCCAAGGCATGTGAAGTTGGTGTTTCTGTCCGTCGACGTTTTCAAAAGGCCTATTGCCGGCATGTGCCCGTTTGGGTAAATGTGCAGCAGTGGAATGAGCCTGTTCTGTATTCTTTCAAGACGCCGTCTGAGTCCTCAGATCATGGCCAAGAGGTGATCCTTACTGCAAACTTGAGAGTGTGTGTTTGCAATTCAGCCACCGGATGCGGTCATTCAAGATTCAGGCCGATCAACTCTGATTTACAGAGTGCAGGCAAAGACGTCCTAACGCGGTCAGAGGACACAGACGAGGCAGTTTGAGCGTACCAAATGGTTGAATGATCTTGATGAACTCTCATAAATCAAAATATCCACTAAACAAGTTAAATCGAGCAGGGTCAGCCTGTTGCATGCAGAAATGGCTGTGGTGCTAGCTTGAGGATGGCCGGCTGAGGCTTGCTTTGGTGACAGGCTAGCAGTTTTCAGATCTAATGACCCGAAAAGCGTCATGATATTGGCGGCTAAAATCCATTCTCGTCTTTGTCTGCCATTTTAGTGAGCAACGGGAGCCACTCGCCATGTGGAAGTGCGTGCATCAAGCGTTAGAACTTGCCTTTTGATGAGGTCCAAGCCAAGGTTCGAGGTGTGCATCTCGACCCAGCCATGACTAAATGGGCTACCCTGAAGTCGCCTGGAGATCACACTTGCGCTGAAACGAGAACGACAAGCGTCATAAAGACGAGTATGAGGCTCATGCAAATACTAGAATGCCTTCTTTCTTTCGTTCTTTGGATCTTTTATAACTTTATGATAGGCATGATATTTTCCGAGATGGTTACAGAATAATGGCCAATTTAATAACCTCGACAAAGAAATATATTCGACATGCTTTCGTTCCACCGCCCCATAATATCTGATTTCGGGGATAGACCTTGAAATGCTCGGTGTTATATATAACGCAAGAAATAGTCTCTGTGTAGGAAGGAATAAGCATTAGGGGTTTGATAACCGTGTAAAAAGGGAAAAATAGTAAGAAATACAAGCGCTACGGTGCTGCTCCATGCTGTGCTTTTAACGTTGCCTTGCAAGGACTCTATAACAGCCCAGCATCATCTTTACTATTGGCAATGTTTGCGCTTGCTGAGATGTGATGGAGATGGCATGTAGTGCATGGAAAAGCGTTTTGGAATCGTTGTACGACGAGGTTTACAATCATGCAGGATTCGGCTCGTCGGGACTGTGCAAATTGAGAAATTCTGGACAAGGCGGTATTGGAGGTTTGTGCGGAAGAGTCTTCTGGTGAATCAATGCAGCTCAGTCGTATAGATAAGGACTTGGGTAGAGGAGAATCAGGGTGTCTGGAGAGGTTAGAAGAGGCGTCCGTTTCGTACCTCACGGAAATCGTTGTGATCAATCCTGCTGATGATTATAGATAATTTTTATTGACGATACCTTGGGATTGGTAAGCTCCTCAATATGGCATGCTTGAGCGGGAACTGCAATCTTTTCCTTCAACCGCTTAGAGATAAGTTCTTATACAACCTCGGGTGCAACGTGGAGATGCTGGAGGTTTAGTTAGAATCATTCCCGAGCCGAACCACCGGCCGAAAGTTCGGGTAACTTGGAGGCGCCGGCCGGGAATAAACACTTACTGATGGCGATCGGTCCCAGTTCTCCCGCCGAAACAATGACGTGCGTCGTCGGAGCTACTTTTTAGACCGAGCAGCCATGATCGCCTCGGAGCTACAATTGTCACCGAACTTCTCTTTAAACTATCCATGAGGGGAGCTCTGTCCGCTCAATGCGACACCAACAAGCACAATTCACAAAGGAGCAATCATGTCGGAGCTGCTACTACGTTTTCACAGCCGATCGCGTCTCTCGACGAGGGCGTTGACGTGGGGGAGCAGCTTCACAATCCGCCAGCGCTCGTGTCAATTCAGCACAACGCGAGCGACGCTGTCGAAACGAAGGGGCTCCAAGCTATTTGAGAGTGCCGATGCCGCAGTGGCAGACGTAAAGAGCGGATCGACGGTCCTGAGCTCAGGGTTTGGTCTGTGTGGTGTTGCAGGTGCGTTGTGCGGTATTCGTATCTCTCGACTGTGAACTGACATGAGATCGCAGACACGATCATCGGCGCCTTGAACCGACGGGGCCGCGACTCGCTCCATTCTCTTACAGCCGTGTCGAACAACGCCGGACAAGAAGGCAAGGGAGGCCTAGCAACCCTCACAAGCGCTGGCCAGGTCGACCGCCTCATTCTATCATTTCTCGGCAACAACAAGGTGCTGGAGAAGAAGTACCTTGCGGGAGAAGTGGCCGTTGAGCTCTGCCCTCAAGGCACTCTGGCCGAGCGCATCCGAGCTGGAGGCGCCGGCATTCCCGCCTTCTTCACACCAACCGCAGCTCGTACGCGCACACTGCTCATCATTCGGAACAAAGCTAATCGAAAGCAGATACTCTTTTGCAAGAGGGAGAGATTCCCGTGCGGTTGGACAAGTCGGGAGCTGTGGTCGAGGCTGGCCGAAAGAGGGAGGTCCGCGAGTTCAATGGCCGGACGTTCCTCATGGAGACTGCCCTGACAGGCGACATTGCGATCCTGAGGGCATGGAAGGTTGACAAGGCGGGAAACTGTGTGTTTAGGTGAGACTTGTCCTCATTCACTGCCTTGCAGTTGCTAACCAGGCCAGATACGCGACCAAGGCTTTTGGACCGCTCATGGCCAAGGCCGCAAAGGTCACCATCGTCGAGGCCGAAAACATTGTCGAAATCGGTGCGATCGATCCCAACGACGTCGACCTCCCCGGGATCTTTGTCGACCGCATCGTTCCCTCCACGGCTGAGAAGAGCATCGAGATCCTCAAGACAAGAGAGCAGGGCGGCGAGGCGGGCGCTCCGCCCAAGGCGACAAGCGATGCTCAAGAGCGGCGAAACCGCATCGGAAGGCGCGCTTCCAAGGAGCTGAAGGCGGGATACTATGTGAACCTGGGAGTTGGTGAGTGCTTTGAAGGCAGAGTGTGTGTGGGTGGTGCACTGTCTAACGTATTCAGGCATTCCAACGCTGGCGGTTTCTTTCCTACCTCCCGACAACAACGTCTGGATCCAGTCCGAGAACGGCATTCTTGGAATGGGCCCTTATCCTACCAAGAGCGAGGTTGATCCGTAAGTTGACCCGCCTTACACTGAGTGAACCCTGCTAAGAGTCCAGTGATATTGTCAACGCCGGCAAGGAGACCGTCACACTCGTCCCCGGCGCATCCTGCTTCGACTCGGCCGACTCATTCGGCATGATCCGCGGTGGCCATGTCGATGTCTCGATTCTCGGAGTAAGCAACCCGTTCCGCCATCGTCTCGATGTACCTTACTGACAACTCCAGGCTCTTCAAGTCAGCGCCGTCGGCGACCTGGCCAACTACATGATCCCAGGCAAGGTCTTCAAGGGCATGGGCGGCGCCATGGACCTGGTAGCCAACCCAGACAACACCAAGATCGTTGTCGCGACCGAGCACTGCGCCAAGGACGGCTCGTCCAAGATCGTGCAGCAGTGCAGCTTGCCCCTGACGGGCGCTCGCGTTGTCAGCACCATCATCACTGACCTGGTACGTTCCCATCTCTCTCCCTCGAATGGACCGGAAAGCAAGCTGACCCCGGCAACAGTGTGTCTTCCAGGTGGACAGGGAGCAGGGCACTCTCACGCTTACGGAGCTTGCTCCGGGTGTAAGTGTCGAGGAGGTGAGGAGCAAGACGGATGCGACCTTTTCGGAGGCATCCGACTTGAGGACGATGGAATAGGAAACTCGCGCTGCATCTAGAACTTTTGCATATTACGATTCCCCCCAAATTGAAGGACTTTTTCTCTTTTCCTGCCTTGGCCAAAAGACGCCATTATATCCCAGACTTGTGCCTTTGGATCAGTCGACGCGCCCTACCACCTACCTGTTACAGACAAGGGGCCAAGGGCCGGCCCGCACTTGTTGCCCATCGCGAATGCCGCAGAGTGGATGGCGAAAATTAAGGCTTTCGATTAAGCTATGCGACGGACGCTGATCGACAGGGCGCGCGACGGCCGTTGGGATGCACGCAATTGCCAATGGGAAGCACGAATAGGACATCCCTGCGACAGATAGAGTGCGGATCCAAGGAATCAGAGCCGATGGGGAAGGTAAATGTGTCCCGCAATGCTCGGCGGTGGTTTTGGAGGGTAAGGATCGCCGAAAATGTCTAGGACGGCCGAGGGGAGTTGATCACGACGACGGGCAAAAGTTCCTCGAGTTGAGATGGGTGCTTAATTTCGAGGTGCATCTGGCTGCAGTAGTCGAGACGCGATCGACATCATGCCATGCCTGAAGCTCAACTATATGTAGAACTGCAGTCGCCGTGTGCATGAGCTTGTAGTATCCATCAGCCAAGTCACTCATTCATTCATCAACCAAGACATTCGTTCATTACATCTTCTCATCATGAGGTGCTGTCTCGCAGTATCGCTCCTCTCGCTCGCCTTGGGCGCCATAGCGGCCCCCAAGACGGACAAGAAGTCCTACGATAGATACAAAGTCTTCCGTGTAAACACTCATGGAAAGCAAGCCATCGAGGAGCAGCTCTCAGCCGTCACCTACGACGAGTGGGAGCACGGCTTCCAGCACATTGACGTAGTCATCGCGCCCAACGACCTCGACACGTTTGAGGGTCTTGGTCTCGAGTACCGCGTGCTGCACGAAGACCTCGGCGTTTCAATCGATGCCGAGTCTACCTCGCACAAGAAGTGGAAGCGCCAGGCGGACGATGCCGCCTGGTTCGACGAGTACCACAACTACGAGGACCACATCGACTACTTTAGGGACCTGCACCGACTGTTTCCCAACAACTCGGAGATTGTCTCCTCGGGCAAGTCTTACCAGAAGCGAAACATCTATGGCCTCCACCTCTATGGCAAGGACGGTCCTGGAAAGCCTGCTGTGCTGTACCATGGAACTGTCCACGCCCGAGAATGGATCTCGGCTCCTGTAAGTTGGCGAGTCTCATTG
This sequence comes from Fusarium devonianum, assembly GCA_017140155.1. Classification (NCBI taxonomy): domain Eukaryota; kingdom Fungi; phylum Ascomycota; class Sordariomycetes; order Hypocreales; family Nectriaceae; genus Fusarium; species Fusarium devonianum. The sequence goes on along the minus strand of JADBHU010000005.1, from coordinate 153 downwards.
CCTGCTTCAAATACTGACTTCCCGTTCAGACTGTGGAGTACATCGCCTACCAGCTTGTCAATGGCTACAATGCCGCGGACGAGACTGTCCAGTCTTTCTTGGACAAATACGACTTTTACCTCTTCCCTATCGTGAACCCCGACGGGTAAGTCT